>JACXGM010033815.1:0-12164 GCA_016801145.1 Umbra pygmaea
TCTGGTTCAAAAGTGGCTTGACCTGGGGAATGCGGCACCTGTAGCCCATTTCCTGCACACGCCTGTGCACGGTGGCTCTGGATGTTTGTACTCCAGACTCAGTCCACTGCTTCCGCAGGTCATCCAAGGTCTGGAATCGGTCCTTCTCCACAATCTTCCTCAGGGTCCGGTCACCTCTTGTCGTTGTGCAGCGTTTTTGGCCACACGTTTTCCTTCCCACAGGCTTCCCACTGAGGTGCCTTGATACAGCACTCTGAAAACAGCCTATTTGTTCAGAAATTTATTTCTGTGTCTTACCCTCTTGCTTGAGGGTGTCAATGATGGCCTTCTGGACAGCAGTCAGGACAGCAGTCTTACCCATGATTGCGGTTTTGAGTAATGAAACAGGCTGGGAGTTTTTAAAAGCCTCAGGAATCTTTTGGAGGTGTTTAGAGTTAATTAGTTGATTCAGATGATTAGGTTAATAGCTCGTTTAGAGACCCTTTTCATGATATGCTAATTCTTTGAGATGAATTTTGGGTTTTCATGAGCTGTATGCCAAAATCATCAGTATTAAAACAATAAATGACCTGAAATATTTCAGTTGGTGTGCAATGAATCTAAAATATATGAAAGTTTAATTTTTATCATTACATTATGGAAAATAATGAACTTAATCACAATATGCTAATTTCTTGAGAAGGCTAATTTATATGCTCCTATAGTAAAGTTTAACAAAATTGCTGTGAAAATCTTTATTGTTATCAGCTTGATCTGAAATTCAAAATATTTATGAATATATTCAGCCATTATTGAACTAAAGTCTTAATAAAAAAACTTGTTTTTCTTTAAGTGTCACAGTTATTGGTAATCCTGCATTTAGTATCTTATGCACCTTTCTATTTCCAAGACACCAGCACTGAGTCTTCTATCATTTTTAATAAGTTGAGAGAACACACAGCAAGTTATTTAAGACCTTTTATCCATGCAGAATCTCTCCAGATCTTTCAGATACCTTGGTCCCTGCTTGTGGACTAGCCTTATCAGCTCTCCCCACAAGTTTTGAATGGGATTTAATTCAAGGGACTGGAATAATGGAATAATTTAATGCTGGGTGTTATCCTCAATTACTTGTTTTTAAGCAATTAACTTTTACAGTAAATGTTCTGATAAAGCTCAGGATTCCCACATAGTTCGTGTGTAACCTCTTTATCAGTCCCTCTCACAGATGCTTGGGTTTTTCCTGGTCCTTGCTCTTCATCTTGGTGCGGACCACTGCCACAGTGGTGAAGAAGTTGCCCATAAACAGAATGAGGAAGGACAGCCCACACATTGAGACCTACAGTAGACACATAGATAGCTTTTTGCATCATGTTTTAAAGACACATGAGGCATGTAAAGAACCCTTGCCCTGTGTACAACTTAACTAAAATGTGAAACCCTCTGTATTGTTATTAATGTACAGTAGGTTTTTTTCTGGGGCTACTGTAAATGTATGTTTTTCTATCAAGATACTGACCTGCCACTCTTTGCAGTCTGTGAGCTGAGACATTCTGAACAAAGATAGTCCATTGTAGAGTTGCCAAAACTGCAACACAAAACATCTTACTTTACACACATATTTTAATATGCAAGTGCACAGAAAATGTCAGGTCAACTGAGTGATCAGAAAAACCTGCGTGCAAGATAATTACAACAACGTTCAAATAGCTAGAGTATGTGCTTGAGAATACTTAAGAGTTTCAAATGGGCAGGGTTTGCAGTTTTGGGACAGTTACTTTGCTTTATTAGGGCAAGGCAGGAACCTCAAACAGGCACAAATAAAAGGTATTTAAAACAGAGAAGGAGTCTCCTACAATTTGCCTGGATGCTTGTGTGGCGTAGCTGTGTAATCCAAATGCTTCATTAAGGTAGATGACTCATTAGCCGCTTTCCGACCAAGTAGTTACAGGAACGTAGTTATAGGAACAGTCCACTTCTAAACAGTTCTACTAACTACTCTCCCCCAAAACCGGTTTTGCTATTTGCATTCGCACTGGTCAAGTGGCCATAGGAACTGGTAGAAGGGGTAAGAGAGTGACGCAAGCAGCGCAACAGGCTTTTATAGCATCGTCACTAGACTTTAGTATAGCGCCACATACAACAACATTTCACAGTTTAATGTTTGTAACACTGGATGTATGATTGGAGATAAGTGTGTAAATCATCTAATGTCTATGCGGATGATCTGGTTGTTTTCCTGGTTCCTTCAGCGGCTTGCTGTTTGTTCAGATTATGAGGCTGAAAACGACATCCAATACAATTTAAAAAAAATAATGTTGTGTTGATAATGTCCTACGGAGTTCGAACCATGGCGTTTAAAAACTAGGCTGGAGTCATAGAAATTGAGTAGCTACTTAACACAGAAACACAAAAGACGAAGGCTCCAGCATAATATGTAGTATTATATGCAACAGACAAACAAAGCGACCGGCCAATTGGACCAATCAACGTAGACCTAGGAAAAGGGAAAAGGGAAAGACCCTGCTCTGGAGTAGGAGCTAAAAAGGTTATAGGAACGGCGGTGCGAGGAATTAAATAATCCCGCAATTTCTTCTATCGGAACACAAGAAAAAAAAGGTTATAGGAACATTATGTTCTAGGAACTGCAAAAATCCCTGCGGTCGGAAAGCGGCTATTGTGACCAGAGATGGGCATAAATACAGTAATAGATTACTTTTCTGGGTTGGGCTGAGTTCACAACTTTTGGGAAGTTCCTGGTCACGACCATAATGACCAGGTAAAAGAAGTTCATAACTTACTGATTAGTGAGCTATGAAAAACGAAAACTTTCAATTGGAACAATGGAAAACATTCTAAAATTACAGAACTTAATTTACCTGGTCATTAGTATCTTACTGACGAACTTCCCAAAAGTTGTAAACTTAGCCCAACCCAGAAAAGTAATCTATTACTGTATTTATGCCCATCTCTGATTGTGACAAAGCTCCAGCTGCAACAGTGCTGAGATGGGAGGATCCGACGGTCAGATCACACACTCACATGACCAAAAAACAGGAAGGGCAGGAGAAAGGTCAACCCTCGCCACATCCATGACTGAAATCCCTCTAAGAGAGAGAGAGAAAAATATAGAATAAACACATGTATTTCTACATCACCATGTACATGGGTTTAGCATCACGTTATTCTCACCCACAGTCAGGTCCATGTTGTGTCTTTCTCCCAGGGTTCTTAGTCTGTACAGACAGCCACTCTGATAGTAGTACTGCATACAGTGAACCATACCTGTGTTGTCACACACACACACAGCTTGTTGACATTTAAAACTTTTGTGATGGAATCGTTAATAGTCTGTGTGTTCGGTAAGCCCTGATTAGCTTACCTTGGTACAAAGAGTAGGCAAGAAATTGGTTTCTGAAGCTCCGGTACAGATGTCCATCAGGCCTACCACACGGCAGAGAATGAGCGATGAATGCAATAGATCTTTCATGAGATTTAATAGAAGTTAATAAGCTGGTTTGCTAACACCATTTAAGAACACTTTAATCAGTTGAAGCACAGTGACATTGCAAAAGAATTTGTGACAACCTAGTGATTACAGTGGCCAGTAATGAAAAGATCGCTAGGTTAAACGCTGAACCAAAATAGTGAAAAACATCACTGTAAGATATGTGAATAGACAGTAAAAAGTACTGTTAATTTCTTGCCAGTACTTTTTCTATAATTTTACTGAAATTTCCTTCAAGACAATAACAGAAAATAGTTTATAAACACAGTAGATGTCCCTTACAAAGTAATATCATCCATCAGACATTTGGAATAGAAAATAACCTTTATTGTAATTACACAAAAGCATAATGAAACTTCATCTGGCTCTCCCCTTAGAGAGGAACTAAAAACATATATACATCTAAAAACTATAATAAAAGACAAAAAACATCTTAATTATGGAGCTTGAGGACTAGATGGGTGTGTAAACAGTGTGAAGAGCCATGTTTACTGTGTTCATAAAGTATTTTCTCTTATTGTCTTGAAGGAAATGTAAGTAAAATATTAGAATAAGTACTGGTACTGTACATTCGTTACCAGTTACTTTTACTGTTTTGTTACGGAAATATTTTTTACAGTGATGTTTATGTGCCCTTGAGCACTTTACCCTACTTGCTCCTATAAGTAATTCTGAATTAGATTGTCTGCTAAATTAATGTATTTAAATGCTAATTACATTCCCAGGCTTAAAAATGAAAGTGGATATTAAGACAGAAATGTGGTAGCTGGGTGATCAACCACTTGAAACAGGGACTTTCTGAGTTAGCTCACCATGTCAGCATGACCCCAGACAGAAATGCTGAGATGTAATGATGGAAAACCCACCAGCCTTTGATCCTTAAACAATAACCAAATCCAACAAGAAAAAGAATCAGAAAATGTCCTTATAGAAAGACATGGATAAAGGTGAATATGAGTGATGAGTGAATATCTAGTGTCTGTGTATAGATGTGTCTTTAGGTACGGGAGGCATTTTGTGTTAGCTTTCCTGTAGTTCAAATAGTAGAGTGTTGGTGCTTGCAACGCCAAGGTCATGGGTTCTATTTCAAATGGATACATGTAAATGTAAGCTGAAGGCTGACGGGCTCACCTCGACCCATTGCTTATGAGAACGCTCTCTCGAATGGTGAGTGTGCAGTAGTACCAAACCAGCAGAAAGCTGAAGAGCATGTCAGCAAACCTAGAAAACGAAAACACACGTGATAAATGACTTGGTGTATTTTATGCAGTCACAGTATGTAGATTTGTGCGACGTACATGTATATACTGGTAGTTATTTTCTGGACATAGGTATCAAATTTACCTGAAGTTCACAAAGAAATAAGACATGAAGGCAAACAGTAGCAGTAGAAATGTGACGTATAGCTTGAATTTTTCATATTCCTCTTTGTAGGCAAATCTGAGGAAAAAAAACATTTTGCAAAACTTTTTTAAGCTTTCTATGTACAGTAGGCAAAGATGTGGAAGATCATTTTGCTGAAATAGCGGATAACATACAGCAAACATATTCAATTACAAACCCTGAAAAGCTGAATGGACATCTGGGCTAATCTGCTAGCAGGATTTGAACTCTGGTCACAAAATGATGCAGCTAAATTAGAGGCAACAGGAACACCAATGAACGGGATGGCAGAGCACTACAATCTGCCCACTTCACACGGTGCTGGAGGAAGGCCCAGGGTATATCAAAGACCATGGTCACCCTAACAACTAACTGTTCCATCTCATGCCACATGATACGAGGTACCACTGCATTATCACCAATAGACATTTCTACCCACAAGCCATAATTCGACCCAGTAGCTGAAACCCAGTGTCGCTGCTGTGCTACATCCTTGTGTAGATACTATTTCTTTGTCACTTCTGCTAATTCCATACATTTTCTAACAGTGTTACTTGTGTTTATTGCTTTATTATCATCATCATCATGTTATTATCCTACTATTTGCATTACTAGGGAAGTGATTCCTTTTTATTTCTCTTTTTTACTTCTTAGCAAGTTATCATAAATTTTGAAACGGCCTGACTTCTATGATTGGCTGTCTGCTGCAGCACTCAAAAGAGCAGGTGACCTAAGCTTTTGATTTAACTCCAATCATTGAAGTCAGGCATTTTAAACTTTCAAATAACTTGCTAAGAAATTATTAATGTAGCCTAGTAGTTAAACTGACATTTACATGTGATTATGAACCAAAGTATTTCCTTTCCATATAAGCCACAGCAAAGTACAGTCCCATTTATAAAAGACGGTTCTGCCCATGCTGTACAGTGTTTATCAGTTATAGCTGGCAAGAAATCCAGGAAGATAAACAAATAAACATAATTACTCTAATCTCAAATATGATTAGATTTTAAGCAGCAATGTACAGTATATCCTCTAACCATTATCCATCATTGTTCGAAGCAAAAGTCTGTGACTAATTGAACTTGAAATTCAGTCAAGCAACATTAACCGCCTGACTAGATAGCAAATTAACAGCTTGTTGACAGTTTAGTTGCCATTAATATGGTCAATGCTGTTAATAGCTGATTTACGTAAATTAATTGATCACTACACAAATAGTCTATTGCAAATCAATTGACAGTAACAGTAACTCCACATTGGATAGATATGAAGAGCATCGCTGATGTATGGGATACAATATGTAAGCTAGGAACTATACCAAACTTGGTGAACTAACCTAACCTACATTACAGTTATAGGCTATACATTTGTTATTGGAGTTAAGATTTTTAGAATTAAAACAAACCACCTATTGTAGCTAGCTTGCTACAAGGTTTGTGCATTTGGTCCCGATCTATGGTGTGATGTGCCATTTTAATGCTTGGGTAAGCAGAAACAGTTGGCTAGCTAGTTACAGGATCAGATAGACATTCTGTCTTGAAACTGAAAATGTATTTTATCCAATATTTAGGTTTTTAATATATGTTCTTAACCATTGGTAATTGCAATGCAATGATTTTTTTACATCTTTTCAATTTATTGAAATATATTATTGTATAGTATAATAATTTGTTGTACTAGATTTAATTGCATGCAAATAATATCTACAGGTATTGTTTAAAAATAGCTAATAGATTGACCATCTGTTTGAAACAGTCAAGCCGCGGCCCCCCCTGGCACCCCCTTGGCAGTAACCCTGATCCTGCCTTGTCAGCAGCTCTGCAACTCCTTGGACAGATCTGTGAGATGGCGAGGGGCGCACACATGGTCGTCCAACCACATTTCGCCCAGCCGAGATTGAATTTACAGACGCCCGATCTGGACACAAGGAGTCGCTGGAGAGATAATTTGATTAGCCTAACCCAAATCCCAGGCAGCACTATGCCAATTTGCACTGCCATGTGCAGGAGTTCCAGCAGAGAACCCATAGTCAGGCTTGAACCACTGACTATCATTACGTCATGGACTGTCCCTGCAGTGCAGCAACGTAGCCCACTACGCCACGCGGACCTCACTGATTTATGTTTTTTATATGTAAAAATCCCTAAATGTGCAAATCTCTACAAATTAAATCAAATAAACTAATTTACTTACTTTGACTGTTTGCTCAGAAGAGTCACATCTACATTACCCAGAACAAGTTTGAGATACAGCCTGCAGATTGGAAAAAGAGAAGTAATTTTTCAATTTATTTCAAATATATTTTAAACAATATATATCTTCTCAGAATTACATAACAAACAACAACTTGTTCAAAATGTCCCTAATGTTTTAATGTAGTGATATTCTTACCCATTGTTTTTAGGAAGGAAAGACTCCATTTCAAATAACGTGTTGGGTCTAGCCTTAATACACTCTTTGATCCTATCAAATGTTTTGACGTCCTCCTCGCTAAGACCGTCCTTATTGCATCTGTTGATGAATGATGAAGGCCTTAAAAATCGGTGTGTGAAGGGGACATTAAATATATAGTAGAGTGTGTGTGTGTGTGTGTGTGTGTGCAAGCACTTACTTTTTCATTAACTCAGATATGTCCTTCAGTCTTTGCCGCTGGCGGACAATAGAGGATGTGCAGTTGCTCTGCAGCGTGGAAACCTGATCTAGTTTCTGCAAGTATAGCCGGTGGCTCTCCTGGCATCATTAAAAGTATCACATTGATATTGAAAACGTCAATAATGTGCAGCATACTTTAATGATTTTTCTTGTACAATGACGCACTATGATTCCTCTAACACAGTGGTTCTCAAACCTCTCCTGGGGACCCCAGCCATCTCACAGTTTTGTTGTAGCCCTGAACTACCTCACCTGATTCAAGCAGGTAAGGGCTTGATTATTAGTTGACAATGTGATTCAGGTGTGCTAGCTCTGTGATACATCTAATATATGACATGGCTGTGGGCCTCCAGGAGAGGTTTGAGAACCACTGCTCTAACACAATGCGCACAACGCATAATGTACATAATGCATAATCTGATGGGATATTAGATCTGAAATCTCACCTGGATCTGATTATATTCTTCTTCTAGATTTTCCCACTTTTGTAGTGCAACTGTCAGACTTGGAGGCATATTTTCCAACTATCGTCAGTTCCCAAATGGCTGAAATAGTGTCCTCCTGGAAAACAGTGTCCTCTGACCGATTTAGGAGCTTTTCAAAATCACAGGCAATGTCAAAAGGGTATAAGTGTTAAATCTAGTAGAGGACAGCTCTAAAACAAACTGTTATAGACTATAATGTGACACATTTTCTGGGTATGTGTAATAATCGTCTGTTTATGACAGGCATTGAACTTTGACTTTGTTACAAATAGGCTTGATTGACATGGACATTGTTCCCTCTCAATTATATATTTATTACATATTTCATCTAGTACAACCTTCTGCAAATACATTTTGCAACTTCCCAAACACCAGCTTTGGACGACTGTAGGTTACACCTTTAGAAGAATAATCACATTTTCGAAAAGCTATTACCGGTATTACTTAGCTGTGTAGACATTTGTATTTCAGTATGCTAGTAATAGTTAAGAAACAAACATAGTTTATATTTATTTGGTGTATTTGATTATTTATTTATTTTTTATATTTTTTTTTCTCCCCTTGGTTTTGTCCAATTCCCACTGACCCTGCCTTGTTGGCAGCTCAGGAATTCCTTGGACAGTTGTGGGATGGTGAAGGGCGCTCATATGGTTCCTCCAACCACATGTCACTGAGCCATTTGATTTTGTCACCTTGCTCATCCAACATGGAAGCCTTTAGTCAGGACATGCGCGGGAAGATTACACTCTGTAACTATACTAATTACAGGCACCCAATCTGCACACAAGTTGTTGCTGGAGAGTGATGTGGCAAGGTAAATAATCAAATTGATCTATCTCTTAACCCGGGCAGTGCTTGGGGAATTTGCGCTGCTTTGTCCTGGACCTCCGGGCAAAGTTAGAGAAGCCGTAGTCAGGTTTTGAACTTGTGACCAATAGAAATAGAATAGAAAAATTATTTACATGGGATATTGTATTTTACAGTGTTTTTAGATATAACGATGTTTCATACATTTATCTAATGTAGGCCTACACCACACTGTTAATGTAGACAAGCTTGCACAGACAGTGGTGTAGGTTTTGGGGAACGGGGTACTAAGTTTATAGGGCCCTAACTTCTGAAGGGAAACTGAAATCTGTAATTAAAGAGGGGAGGAGCCCTTAGAGACAACAAATGTACAAAGCCCAAAAATTTGGACTACACCCCTGCTCACAGAAATTTTGTATTTTGCCTATATAATATCGATTTGCTATCACTTACTATGACATTCTAAGGAAGTCATTATATATGGGATCGCAACATAGGGATGAATAGAAAGGTCAATAAGTCAAAACAGTTTAATATCAAACCACTTTAACAAAGTAAATTCGTCTCGATGGGCAAAACATGTATATCGTATATCACACATGAAACAGGTAACATCTAACACACAGTAACAATACATCAAACCATGAGCTATGCCGACTAACACAAACACAGGACATTAAGTACAGTGAGCTCCAAAATTACTGGCACCCCTGACTGGCAATACACAAACTTTAAATACTGTAAAGATTATAAACAATATAATTATAGAGATAAACTCACAACACCAACATGTAAGAAATAATGTAATTTATTAATGTGTCAATGGAACCAAACAAAATCATTAATTGATTAAATTAAAAGTCAGTCTCCCCCAAATCAAGGTTTCACAATCAATGGCACCCTTTAAAATGATTGAAAATAATATCTAACAAAATTAAACCAGGAATGAAATTCCACTTATTTAAGTTAATCTTTATTTAAGTCTTACGGAACTATATTTACCAAATTATATCCCTTCCTTTTCCACTAGGGTATAAAAATGAGGTAACACGCATGCAATATCCCTTTGTCATCCAACACCATGAAAAAAACTAAAGAACTGGCAGTTCAAAAGAGACAGCTGGTCGTAGACCTTCATAAATCTGGTAGTGGCAACACGAAGACCCACAAACAATTGAAATACCACTGAGCACTGTCAGGGTAATTATATAAAACAAAATCAAAGATATGGAACAGTTGAAAACCTCAAGGGTAGAGGACGCAAATGCATTTTGCCCCCCAGGATAGAGAGGACGATGGTGAGAGAAGCAACAAAATCCCCAAAAATCACTGTAAAATAATTGCAGGACTTGGTGGCATCTTGGGGTCACCAGGTTTCAAAAAGCCCCATCAGATGCCACCTCCACAACCACTTTGGTAGTGTTGCCAGAACAAAGCCTTTTCTGACCCCAAGACACAGACACAAGAGCTTGGAGTTTGCCAAACATCAGATGAGACCAAAATTGAAAGTCTTGGTCAAATACAGCATAAGCATGTTTGGCGTCAAAACAGAGATGCATACAAGGAGAAACACCTCATATGTTGGGGGTATACAGTGCATACGGAAAGTATTCACAGCGCTTCACTTTTTCCGCATTTTGTTATGTTACACACTTATTTCGAAATGGATGAAATTCATTATTAATCTCAGCGGTTGACGCCACCATTGCCTTCCCTGGCAATGCACAGCATGTCATGTGTTAATGTTTACTTAGCCACTTGTTAGTGGAGGCTGCATCAGTGCACACTCACTCAAAGTAGGTATTGGAGGCTCTAATTAGCCACTACACCCTTGGTCTTTTTCGCCCCCTCAGCTTTGGGACACTTGTGCAAATGGCGGAGGCTCGCGTGAATGCTCAAATCATGGACCAAGGGTGGAGTGGATGGTTGAGGGGTCTGTTTGGGAATTAGCAAGACACTCACATTCTCCATCCATAGACATTTTAACATGATTACTTGTTATTGTGATTTCCAACATTAAAAACCATTGCAAATGCCAGTCAGTACTGTTCAATCACATATTAAGGACTGGAAGACTCTGGGATCTCTTGATACCAAGCCAAGGTCAGGTAGACCAAGAAAGTGGTCAGCCAAAACTGCTAGAAGAATTGTTCGCGATACAAAGAAAAACCTGCAGGTAACCTTGGGAGACATACAAAAGATGGTGTGGTTGTTACAAGGAGCACAGAACGACAATATTTGAACAAAAATTAGCTGCATGGTCGAATTGCCAGAAAGAAGCTTTCACTGTGCCAGTGCCAAAAACATTTCGGTTGCAATATGCCCAACACCTTGACATACCACACAGCATCTGGCACACTGTAATTTGGAGTGACAAGACCAAAATACAGCTTTGTCACAACCATAAGCACTATGTTTGAAGAGGGGTCAATAAGGCCTATAGTGAAAAGAACACCAACCCCACGGTGAAGCACGGTGGTGGCTCACTGATGTTTTGGGGTGGGTGAGCTCTGAAGGTACGGGAACTGTGTGAAAATTTATGGCAAGATGAATGCAGCATATTGTCGGACAGTACTGGCAGACAATTATTGAGAACTTAGGAAATGCAGACTTTTGAACAGGGGCCATTTCATTATTTTCTTTGTTGCCATGTTTTGTTTCATGATTGTGCTATTCTTTTATGACCTACAGCTGAATATGATTCCCATGTGAAATAAATAAAAAAACATTTTTTTTGCCTGCTCAGTCTTATGTTTTCTTAAAAATGGTACATCTATTACAAATTCTCCAGAGGTATGCAAACTTTTGAGTTCAAATTAATGTCTATCACTATTATATCATTACCACCATATTTTTGTTTATGATTTTGGATGTTGTTGCTAGTGAAAAACGGAATGTTAACTGGGTGAGTCAGCAGTAAAAACTGGCGTAGGTTAAACCAGACTGCTTGTATATCTTTAATGTCAGTGATGCCTGTCCAATGACATGTAGCCTGTCAGCTATATCACGCAATAATGTTAGGCTAGTGAATGAAGGACCACAAGTTAAAACCCGCTTTAATGATACTTCCGCTTTAATGGTTAAATAGAAATATTTGTGTAGCCTAACTAAACTACCATCTAACTACTCCACTTTTGAAAACACCAGCACGAGAATGAATGGAAGGAGGTGGAGCGTGCGCTTTCATAATGAGCATGCGCCGTTGTCTGTTGTTGTGGTCGGAGACTATAACCGCCATAGCTTTTGACAGATCTATAAAACCTGGCAGCTTGAAGAAACATGAAGAAACCAAGGGCATTCACCGGACTGAAACTTATTGAAGAATTGTGACCTTGCTGACAAAGGTA
>JACXGM010033816.1:0-12163 GCA_016801145.1 Umbra pygmaea
TCTGCCCCTGTCCCAATGCCTGTGTCTGCCCCTGTCCCAATGCCTGTGTCTGCCCCTGTCCCAATGCCTGTGTCTGCCCCTGTTCTCGTGTCTGTCTGTCTGTGTCTGTTTGTGCTGTGTTTTTGCAGATTCCTGTATCTGCTGTGGTTCCTGTGCCTGGTCAGCTCTTGCCTCGGCCCTCGACGCCCCCTCCGGCCTGGCCGCCTCCCGCGGGGTCCTTGCTTCTGCCTTTGTCGGCCCGGACTCTGCCTCTGGTGCCGCCTGCCTGGCTTCCGCCTCGGCTTCCGCTTCTACCTTGCTCGGCCGGACCTCCACCTGCCCGGACTCCGCCGTCCGGTCCGTCGCTGCTGCCTCCGTCCTCAGGACCGCCGTTGAGTCTTCGTCCCTCCGGTCCTCTGCTGCTGCCTCCGCCCTCCGGCCCGCCGTTGCTGCTTCGTCCTTCCGGCCCGTCGCTGCTGCCTCCATCCTCCGGACCACCATTGATTCTTCGTCCCTCCGGGCCGCTGCTGTTGCCTCCGCCCTCCGGCCCGCCATGGCTCCATCCTCCGGCCTGGTCTGCTCGTCTGCTTCGCCCTGGTGTGCCTCCGCCTGCCTGGTTTCTGCAGCTGCGGTCTCCTGCCTGGGTCTTCTGCTGCCTGGTGTCCTGTGGCATGTCCACCTTTTGGCGCCTCCGGAGCTGCGCCTTGGGGGGGGGGGGGGTTCTGTAACGTTTCCCAGTTCTCCTTCCCAGAAAACTGCCACTTCCTTTGTTTATGTTGCTAAGAACTACATTTCCCATACCCGGACACAATTAGCCTAATTCCATTCACCTTCTCTCACTCACTCTCTGTATATAAGCCACACACAATCCATAGCCTCTTTGCGAGGTATTTGTGAGTATTGATTTCTCCTACTAAGCATTCAGTTCTTGTATTGTTATTCTGGTTTGACCTCTGATTTGTATTTAAGTATTTAGTCTCGGATTGTCCTTTGTACCTTTTGCCTGTTTTCTTGGATGGATATTCTGGCTTGACCTGTGCATGATTTGTTCTATATGATGTTTTTGGATTACCCTCTATACCATCACCTGAACTGTTTTTGTAGCCTGCCTGCCTGATATCCTGATCCGTTTTTCCACCTGTATATAATAAACATTATTGTTCATTTTTACCTGTTGAAAGTTTGATCCTTACAGAGGAGTGATCATTACAGTGGCTTACTTCTGGATATGTCCTCTGGCTATAACCAGCAACATCTCAGTGGAGTTAACATCTCATTGTGTGTCCATGCATTGATGTCTGTTATAAAGAACAAATTTTCTTGGTCCTGATCTAGCAGGAAGACCTGAAGCAATTTACATTTTTAGAGAGTAGCAGATCAAGGTCAATTTTGGGCGTTGACAAAGAATGTGAATCCATTTTAAATATATAGCTAACTCAGTGACATGACATTCATTCTCCTATATTAATTCTTCAGCTTTCTCAACATGTTAATTCCAAAAGTAGTTTAAGATTCAAGATCAGGTTTTAGTTAGCCTGTTTCTGCTTAAGAAAGACCCAGGCGAGGCAAATATGGATTTAGCAACAGGTTTATTTCTCATTAAACTAGCTAGTGAGTTTCAACCTTCATTCTTTGTTTTAAAGGTGAATTTTACACCAACGTCAAATGTTATTTTCTATTAGAGCTAAATAATAAATACAACTTTGTCACAGTTTAAGCAGCAATCTCTCTTATCGCCACAACTGTAGTAGAGGCACAGATGGGTCATGACACAAGATGAACCTTCTTGTTTTGAATCCTTTCATCAGTAACTTTAGAAGGACATTTGGGAAGGAGAATATTGAGAGTTATAGTGAAGGGGAGAGTCACATTGTGGAGACATATGTAGGAGAAATGTACTGCTTGAGGGCATTTTATAGAACCAAAATTTAACCAAGAAAAAATTAAATCTAAGTTGCCATCAGAACTTGTCCAATCAACAGGATGTGAAGTTTGGGTTCTCTTGGTCTGTGATTGTATTGCAAGAACAACTGATCCAAAAAAAGTTAAACCAAACCTAAGTTGCTAAAAGGAATGGCCAACTCGTTCAGCCTCCGGAAGTTATTGTAAAACCAGAGAGAGACATCCAGTTTTGGCAACACAACCACAGGGTAGGAAAAGTGCTTACAAAATATTTTAATAATCCCTGTCTCTCATTTCTTCTCACTTCATCTTTCTCAGCGGCTTTCGTTACTTCTGTAGGGCCAACTTCAAACCACAACCCCGGGTTGGGTAATGTGATGCTGATTGACCTGTGTCCACTCAAGAGTCAATGATAAAAAGTTGGAATATTGGTCAGCATTTTACTGGGTGGTTGAAGCAATGGCTTTTGTGTGGGACAGGGTTTCCTCCCAGCATTTGAGAACGTTGCTGTGGTATATTTGCTCCTTGCGGCGATGCCCAATGCCAGTGAGTTTCTAGATCTGTTAGTTGACTGGCCCAATGGCTTGATGACAGTAAATAAGCCCTGCCATGTTGGCAGGATTTTACAGGCAGAAGTGGGCCCCACTTTGTCCCCTTGCTGGAAGTAGAATACTTAGAGGACCTCTGTTGGTGGCAGTTCAGTCCTCTCTAACAGTTTGTCTCTCACATGCTCAATGTCAATGGGGTGATGACTGTTGTTCCCAAGCCTATTTTGCTACGTTTGCCACATCACTTTCTGTGTGCAGATTGGGCGCCTGTTCATTCACAGAAGTTAGTGAGTGTAATTATCTTGTTGTAATCTTAATGAGCTGACAAAAGCTATTTGTGTGAGCAGTGGGGTCCTACTTACCACCACAAATACCCAAAAAGAAACCAAAAGTACCCCAAAATACCACTAACTACCCAAAACTATTACCCAAAAGATTCCAGAAGATGAAAAAACTAACCAAAAGAACTTAAAATAACAAACATATTTGTATTTTGGGGTTCTGTTGTGATCTTTTGGGTTTGTTTGTGTTTCTTATTCTGTTGGGTAGTTTGGGAAATTTTGCGGTACTTTGGGGTTGTTTCGGGTGATAAGTAGGACCCGAAAGATGTGATGAGAACCGACCAGCTCGGCAGAATATGTTTGGGTGAACCATGTGAATGCCATTGCCATCCCACATCTGTCAAAGGAGTTGCATTGATGGAGACAAGGCAGAGAAATTGGAAACTATCACCCACAAAAAAAGTCCAAAAGTTTGTGGGTGATAGATGGATGTGTGGAGATGTTGTACTTTGAGTGGAGGAGTCAAAAGAGGCCCTTCACCAGCCTGTATACGAAGGGCTGGCCAGCATGTACAGCATTCAGGGTTGTATTGGAATTCTACCCCTGATGATGCTCCGCCAGGCACGTATGTCAGCCATTTTTCTTTTTTTGAAGTATGTTTTATTAAACTAATCAAATGAAAGGCATGTTTCAATGAATTAGCAAGTCAAGACTTTTGGGCACTGGAAAAACCCACTAGTTGCTAGGTGCATGTTTGGGGCTGTATGTTTAGAATAGACTGTTAGAGACCAGGGGTAAAAAGGGGAGCAGAGGGAGAGTTGGCATCATCCAGAGGGCAAGAGAGAATAACGCAATTATTACGCATGAGGGGACGTCCTGATCCTGTGTTGATTAACGACCCATTTTAGGAGAAGTATGAAGACCAGAGGGAGGTCGGCTGGTAAGAAAAGTGAACAGAGAGTAACGTACGCGAGAGGATATTAAAGAGTGACTCCTGACAGTGGAGGACACAAGGAACGAGCAGTTGCCAGGAACGGACCTCTGGATTATTACGGAGCCTGTAGCCACGAGGATCGCCAAGCGTGGGGATGCATTAGTTTAGTTTGGGGTTTAATAGTCCCCTCCATTATGGGGTCAGGATACCCCCGAAAGGGGTTGTTCAGATTTATTATTTTGGTGTGATATTCTGCATCTGGACTGGTCTCTGTCTCCTGCTTTATTCCTGTTCTGCTGTATGGTGGGTGACATTATGGGGTGAACTGGTCACACAGCTTTTACAAGTGACCAATCAGGTTTTTCTTTTGTTTAGACAGTGAGGTCTGAGCAAACATACAGTACATGTGTTAAACAATAATGTCCTGGCAACCTGTGGGGCAAAGATGCCATGGGGGAAAGCTTGTGAATCTCAGAATTGCCTACCATGAAAGTTTTGGCTGTGCCAATGACATTTTTATTCTTCCCACTGTCTGCAACTCATGGTGCTGTAGATGTCATAGAGGTCACAGAGGCTGTTTGATCACTTCGGACAACAACATGTTGCATTATGTAGTAATATAAAAAGCCCTTCAGGTCAAATAAATTAGAGATGATCAATTACAGAAGTCACATAGCCAGATATTAGGATTCTGATTTAGTAGACAGCAGGGGTCAATTCAAATGTAGAAGTTACTTCAAAGTGCCAGGGTGAATGAGTTTTTTGTTATTGATTAGCTGACCATTTCTTCCCTTTTGATTTGTATTTTAGAATGATGTTCCAAACTGTTGATTTTGGCAAG
Source organism: Umbra pygmaea (assembly GCA_016801145.1). Taxonomy (NCBI): domain Eukaryota; kingdom Metazoa; phylum Chordata; class Actinopteri; order Esociformes; family Umbridae; genus Umbra; species Umbra pygmaea. The sequence goes on from JACXGM010033816.1 coordinate 4,486, forward strand.
AGGGTTGGGTTGTTTCTAATGTGTTTTTGTTGTCAGATTTTTCAACCACATCAGGTATTCTGTCACAACCGTATCTCAAAACCTTTCCTGAATTACGTTCCCAGGGAACTCATTTGAAAACATGAATTACATTACAGGCCAAAAATGTCATTTTTTTCATTTCAGCTATACATTTTACTATTATGCTATATTAGTACTATTTTGTTGCATCTTTGCTTTCTTCGTGGTGGATTCATAGCAGGATTCATGCATCCACAATCACAACCCCCTGCCCCAACAAACATTTACACACTTTAACACTAACTACATAATTGGGTTTTACAATTTAGTTCTCTCCAAACGTAACTCATGAGATTTACAGCTGCAACAAACTGTAGTACAGAGTGGCAGACTAACTAATCTGTGAGAAACAGTGAAATGTGAGCACATGCTGGCCGTACAGTATATTTTGTCATCACCAGCTGATCTTAAGGCTTGGAGACATTCCTTGTGCTCACAGAAGAGACAAAACTGCTTTTTCCATTACCCTGTGAGAAATGCTCAAACCTAGGCAAGACTGTCTTTCATAGTCAGGGTCACTGTCTCACAGTAGAGCTGCGTTATTGTGTGGCCAGGGGTTTCACAGGGCTTTGGGGGGTAAATTGGTTCTGCATCGCAAGTGGTAATTGAACAGGGTTGTTTTTTTCATCACGCTTGCAGATCAGGCGCCTGCAAGCTCAGTTGTTTTGTGGTTGGGGAATGTGCCATCCTGCAGTGTATATAGTATTTCCTCACATAACATTTTGACTTGGGCAAGAATTGTGATAGGATTTTGAATGGCTTGGAAATAACACATCTTAGGAGACCTTCGTCTTAAACTCTCCTTAACCTACTTTGGAGTTATTTTGATGAAGCAAGTGCATAATTGTAAATTAAACATCAAATTGAAAGGGGATAAGAATGAGTAAAAAAAGAAAGAAAATCCTTCCAGAATTCATCAGTCATTTCAAATCATTTGTAACTATAAAAATATAGGAATTAATAAAATATTTATTGGAGGAAAAGCCAAAATATGCAGTTTTGGCAGACAAAGGCTCTTATGTGGTTTCTTGTTACAACCTGATGGATAGCCAGTGAAAGTGGAGACTTTGCAAGAGTAAACCATTTTAATATCATGTCCTTTAGCTATTACTGTTATGTTAATTTCTACTGCAGTTGCTGCTCAATATTGAAATATATATAGATATAAAAATTTTTATTTTTAGTAATATTATTATTACTAATTTACTGCTTCAGTCTGACCACATTTGTTCTGTGTATACTTTGACTATGTAGGTAATATAACTTGACATTGTCTGTATTGAATTGAATTTAGAGAGCCATTGAGTTAGTATGCGACAGCAAGCTGAAAGAGGAGAGTAATTTTTATTGGAGCCAGAGTGTATCGGCTTCCGCTCTTGCTACTCTCTGAAATCAAAGAAGCCTGTTGAGTATAACACAAAGAGAGGAAGGACTTATCTACTTGTTCTCTGTCCTTCAAACAGACAGACTAGTCCATATATACCTACCTACAGCTGGATTTATGTAATAAAGTATGTCTCAAGTTTTCTGAAGAATACAAAAATGAGGGGTTTTTCAAAATCTCAATAATAAGAACCCTTAACCAAAGATGAGTCTAGATTGCAACAAATCAACTGCAACTTTCATAGTTTGAAACCAAGTAATACTCTCTAAGGACTAATCTTTTCCTGTCTGTCTGGTTGTGTTAGCATTAACTGTATTTGCCCTGGCTGACATTCCTATCTAGCATAGTTTGCAATCAACACATTTCACTTCTTTGCTGACGGACACCTACCGTATGTGCAGGACCTGGGGTTTATACTGTACTATCAGTAATATGGGGTGAGCGCACGAATCACTCTCCTTTTTGGTATTTTAACCTGTCAAATATTGTTTATATGTGGACTATAGCCACAATCCTTTCACATGCTGTTTAGCCTGAGATTTCTGGGAGAAAAGCATGGCATTCAGGTTTCAGTCTTCATTACACACATCTCAACACTTGATAACTTTTTGTCTGTTTGGAAGAAAAAAGTCACCTTAGGTTTCATGGTTGGAAAACGTTGTCCCCCTGGTTTCTGCTCAATATAATCACAATCACTTATGGAGACTGTAGGCACTGTAAATGATGATCCATGAAATAACTGGGAATGTATAAGTGGAGCAAATAATTGTCCTAATTCACTTTGACATATAGAAGACCCAAAATCCAAAGAATTCAACTAAGTGGTTTAACAGGTTGCAATATTCCATTAATACAACTAGGCATCCATTGTCTAAGGAGATCATTTAGTTAAAGGAAACTAAAGAAATGGTTATATTCAAGCCCTGGTAGGCTCCATGTTGATCCCCCTGGCTTCAAATGCATGCTTGAATTTTAACAGGGGTACAGAACGTCTGGAGGTTGTCCTTAGTCAGTCCCTACGTGGTCAAGGTTTTTAATTAAACTCAAATTAATTTATTGTATTTGTTTTAAATTCAGGGTAGTACTCATTGTGATTAAAACATCATCTTTAGTCTGCTTTGTACGATAATGGTATCCATTCTATGACATTGGTATACACCCCTCCCACCACATTGTCTGAGAACAGCACAGACAGACAGTGTAGGTTTTTTATTCTGGGAGATCAACATATCTGTAACACCAAACTGTGCCAAAAACGTTTAAAGGCACTTTCCGCAGCTTGCATTTAGAGCCCATTCATCTGGATAAAGTTGATGGATATTGGCTCGTCCTTCCAGAGTTATGAGTAGACTAGGGATGGAGACGATGAAGACCCTCAAAAAAAGAACAACTTCCAGATAAATATCTAGGACAGAATGTAAGAATATGTAAGGAAAACCTGATTTTTTTAAAGAAAGCTATTAATTATCATTTCAACGAGCCTATTTTTCCTAACTGGAAGTCATGAACAACTGATAACATTTACTATGTGAGAACTTATTGTATTTTGGTAAATCTAGTAAAAACTTTAATCACATATTTCTGAGCATTGTCTGCTTTCTTTTTAATAGATAAAAAGTCGGAAACAGTTTTTTTTTATTTACCACCTACTGTATGTTGCCTTCTCTCATTACTATTAATTAATATACTGTATACTCCTATTCAATCCCTACATCCTATTTATTCAGTTTAATGTACAACTAGTATGACTGAGTGATTTTAGAGTAGATACACTTTACTGAACCCTGGGTTTACAGTGTCATGATGGTGATTCACCTGTTACCGGGTTACACCGCCATGGTAACTTATGCTGCACACCTAACCTGCTCTGGAGCAGGATATATAATCCAGATAACAGATTAACATGAATAAAAGCACTGCCTACTGACCAATAAATTTTCAACTGAAAATTGCGTAATTGCTCTTAGAAGGTTCCGTCGAGCTCGGTATGCAGATATTGAAAAAGTCCTTAAAAAAGCAACAATATTTAGACAGACAAAACCCATTGGTTTAAATTTCAATCAATCACATTTGTTTTATAAAGCACTTTTTACGTCAGCAATAGTCACAAAGTGCCTAGAACACCAAGGAGCAAGCAACAATGTGAAGTTCAAGCAATGGCTAGAAAAAAAATCCCTAGTAATTTGCTTCCCAGGAAGAGATCTAGAGAGTGTAAAGTTTAAAAGTGCACATCCAATTAAGGCCAAGTTGTTTATCTGCTACAAGGCGATGTTGCTTGCCTACAGAAGAAGAGGAGCTCCTCCTCCCTATCTTCAGGTGATGTTCAAACCCTAAACCCCTACACAGGCTCTCCGTTGTGCCACCTCTGGGCTCCTGACCATCACAAACATTTGGGAAGTCAGCTCCTAACCCAACCTGGCTCCTCAATGTTGGAACCAGCCTCTGGAGGCTTGTTGGAACCAGCCACTGGAGGCTAGAACAGCAGAGTCTCTACCCATCTTCAGGAAACGTCTGAAAACCTTCCTCTTCAATGATTACTTAAATTAGTTGTATTCCACTTCTATTCCTATTCTAGGCTATTAAATGTTTAAAGTATTTAATGCTCTTACTACTAAGTTGTGGTTGTTTCACCCAGTTTCTTCTAAATTTATGCACTCACTGTAAGTCGCTCTGGATAAGAGCATCTGCTAAATGATTAAAATGTAAATGTCATTTCAGTTCCCTGCCAGCCATAGTGCATGTTTTTTATTGAAAAGGTATCATTTTAAGTATTGATCTGACAGGCAAGCTTAATGGGTTATCACTCAGGCCACCTGTCTAATATCACTTGCCTGCCAGCCCTAATGCATATTTTAGAGACAATTATTATTAAAACTCTAAAAGACTGACAGGCAAACTTATGCCATAGAGGATAGGTCTCATCTCACTTGCCAGACAGCCCTAATGCATGTTTAAAGCCCTAACACAGCTTTTTGAGCTATATGTTGCCAGTGTAACACATCAAAGTTGTGCGCTTACAGGTCCAATGACTGAATGCATAGTGTTGCGTTTATTTGCTAGGTAGTTTCTGCTGTTGGTGATGCAGAGAACCTAAGCAACTAATGGAATATGGCAAAAGTTGTCTTACACACAGCCTTCATTCATATAAGCAGCACATTGGTTAAATGGAATACACAATTGTAATTAGTCAGATCTACCACAGTTCTGTCTTAATGATGGTGCAGTATGTCACGTTCCCCAGTGTAAAAGGTTGTATTTTCTATTACCTTTATTTTGGATTCCTGTTTTCTATGTATGTTTGTCTCTGTTCAGTTTGTGTGTTCCCACAGGTGGCCCTGGTACTGCTCATCATCACTAATCAATGACTCCCCCCCTCCATTATCCCATGCATCCCATTCATCAATCAACACCTATCTCATCATGCCCTTCCCTACTATATAAAGTGCCATTTTGTGTCAGTCAGTCTCTCTCTTTGGTTTGGTAGGCAGATGCTCTGTGTCACATTGCCTTAGTTTTCTGTGTTTAGAACCACTGTGTATTATGTGAGTATTAGTGAGATAGAGTGAGCTTTGTTTATTGTTAGAGAGAGAGTGGTAGGCCTATTGTATGAGTGTTTAGTATTGTATCTTGCTGTTTGTATTAACCCTGTGTTAATTTGTGTTCCCAGAGGGGGAGAGGACACACCTGGGAGTGTGTTAGGCAAGACGGCCTGGCCTTACACCACCCGTAGGGTAATTCCCCTGTTAAAAACACTAGGTTAGACCTGAAACGACCACACCTGTACTTTGGTTAGGGCGCCTTGATCGAGTGCCAGTATAGGTGTAGGTCTGTGTGTGTTAGTTTAGAGCAGGTTAGAGTTACCCTTTGTTTCACATTCTTTTCTTTGGTTCTGTTCAGCCTCTCCTCCCAAACGTATTATTTTAAAACATTATTAATTTACTGTGGCAATAAAAAGCCCTTTGTTTAAACGGTACTTTGGTTTCTGTGTCCTTACTCGCACCCGCAACCCCATACCTCTTTTGCTGACCAGCTGGGTTTTCTGAGCTGTAGGGTGTCATGTCCCCCTCCTACGGGAGCTAGATTGTAACAATTGGGGGCTTGTTCGGGATTTGTTTTACAACGACATCTTATCAAATCAAACGATCCCCAGTATTTACCTGGAGGAAATGCCACTGAGCCACGTGTAAACACCAGACCCTGTCCGATCAGCACCAGGCAACAACATGTGAATTAGAGGGAGGGCGCGTCATCAGGGCTACTGTCTGCCACACACACCACCGGATTAACACGCCCTCTTTTCACACACATACACACACACCTTTCACACGGCGCTGTAGGAACAGACCTAGGCTTGGTCTTGTTAGCCACCCTCGAAGCAACCACCGAAGCATAACTGGGACGAATACTGTCGGTCTGCGCCCCGACCACCGAAAAGGGAGCAACCGAAGACCGATCACGTCGTACCTGGAGTTTGCTACACCCCTCACACTCAGGGAACACGCTACCACCGGCGATGTCATAGCCGAGTAGCAACGTGATTCCTTCCCTTATATTGATAATCCCTGTAACCAGAGATGCCACAAGATAGTGTAATAGATTTATTTTCTGGGTTGGGCTGAGTTCACAACTCATGGGAAGTTCCTCAGTAAGACCCTAATGACCAGGTAAAGGAAGTTCTGTAAGTTTAGAATGTTTCCCATTGTTCCAATTGAAGTTAAGACACTGTGCATTTTTACAGTGGATTTCCTGTCAAATTACAAATTGTGAACTCAACCCAGAAAAGTAATCTATTACACTAACTTGTGGCATCTCTTACTGTAACTGACACATTTCCGCATTCTGCAATTTTTTATGAGCTTTCCTTCCTGCTTTTGGCAGAAGCAACTGTGTTGTTGTATGCCTGGATTATAATTTTTATATTCTTCATATTTCTAAAAAAATTATTGTTTGTTCTTCTTAAGTGAAATATATGTCTCTCATAGACTTGTCCATGTCTGCGATTGGTCATGTGGTACACATTCTGCCCCTTTTATGTGAACGCCCTCATCGCTAGATTGGAAAAACCTGGGTTGATTTAACGAATTGACAACCACCGTCATGACAGTGTTTATGCGGATTACATTTTTTAAGCTTTTTAAAGCCAGCTTAATGAAAATAAATCCTGTTGAACTGGTCAGTGGGAGGGCTGAGATCCCTTTCCATGCAGTGTTATTTAATGTGGTCTAAAATTCAAAACTTACTCTAGGTCAACACTCCCCCTATGAGACTCTTAACACAAACAGCTTCGGATCTCAAGGGGGATATGTCAATTTTGATCTTTTTGTAATTAGGAAACAAAGGAACAAAGAGCACAGTAAACTTTACTGAAACCCGGGAGCAGGCAAAACACAGGTAAAAAAAAACAGCACAACAATACAGAAGCAAACACCAATACAAAGACAAAGGCACACGCTCGACTGGAAGAATGTCTTTGTCCTAAAGTGCCTTGCGAAAGTATTCGGCCCCCTTGAACTTTTCAAACTTTTGCCACATTTAAGGCTTCAAACATAAAGATATGAAACTGTAATTTTTTGTGAAGAATCAACAACAAGTGGAACAAAATTTTAAATATTTCGACCTTTTTTAACAAATGAAAAACTGAAAAATTGGGCTGTAAGTTGCTTGGGGTATGTCTCTATCAATTTTACACATCGAGAGACTGACATTTTTGCCCATTCCTCCTTGCAAATCAGCTCGAGCTCAGTGAGGTTGGATAGAGAGTGTTTGTGAACAGCAGTTTTTAGTTCTTTCCACAGATTCTGGATTGGATTCAGGTCTGGACTTTGACTTGGCCATTCTAACACCTGGATATGTTTATTTCTGAACCATTCCATTGTAGATTTTGCTTTATGTTTTGGATCATTGTCTTGTTGGAAGACAAATCTCCGTCCCAGTCTCAGGTCTTTGCAGACTCCATCAGGTTTTCTTCCAGAATGGTCCTGTATTTTGCTCTGTCCATCTTCCCATCAATTCTAGCCATCTTCCCGGTCCCTGCTGAAGAGAAGCAGGCCCAAACCATGATGCTGCCACCACCATGTTTGACAGTGGGGATGGTGTGTTCAGGGTGATGAGCTGTGTTGCTTTTACGCCAAACATAACATTTTGCATTGTTGCCAAAAAGTTCGATTTTGGTTTCATCTGACCAGAGCACCTTCTTCCACATGTTTGGTGTGTCTCCCAGGTGGCTTGTGGCAA
>JACXGM010033817.1:0-12180 GCA_016801145.1 Umbra pygmaea
TAAACTAAATATCATATGGATAATTAAGGTGTTGTGAAGTGATGAATATTATCCTTTTATTAAGCATGGCCCAAACATAAGCTATTGTTGAATTAACACAAACGTTGTTATTGAAAATAAATATGTTGTCTTATAAAATGTCTTTTTTTGGTGGGGTATTTTTGACCTCGGTATTTGTTAAATCCTGGTTACGGCCTTGGTAGCAGCCAAAGCAGTTTCAAACAACTGGTGTTCATCCATAGCGAACTTACAATGTTTACTAATGACTTGAGGTCGCACTTGCAGAGCTGTTGTCATCTGTTTAACACACCTCTGGCCCGCCTATATCAGATACACCAATGTGATTGGTGCAGCTCGGCTACAAGGGCATAGTTAATGAGCAGCATTACTCGGTGCCAGAGTAACTTGCTGAGCAAATTCAAATTGTGCTCTCGCGAGAACTCTGGATTTCCAGGGTAATCAAAGACAGTATTTAAAGTGAACACCAAGCTGTTTTTTACAACCCCTAATAAATGTTACCTAGAAAAATCCTTAAACAGGCAGGTTTCTGTGTTGAACATAAAATATTAGATAATTTTCATCAACTTTTCAGCTCTTTCAAAAATAGTAATTCAAAAGAGTAAGCTAAAGTATATTTGTAATGTTAAAAGATAGTGTGTCTCTTTCAGATGTTCATAAAACATTGTGTTGTATGCATATCGCTTAGGTTTGACCCCATAGACCTGAATAACTGTGTGTGTGCGTGTGTGCGTGTGTGCGTGTGTGCGTGTGTGCGTGTGTGTGTGTGTGCGTGCGTGCGTGTGTGTGTGTGTTAGAAATATTTGCATCCTAAAAGTTTTGTGTTCCATGTTCAAGACATATTTTGTAGGAAAACTGTTAAACTTATCCCATAGATTGACAGTAGATGCTGATATTCAGGTTTGTCTATAGTGATGTTGCCCCATTTAGAAAAAAATATATAGAAAAATAGACTCTTAGGCTTAGAATATTATTACACCATGTCTTCTGAACTATAGCAATTGTCAGCACTGAAGAAAATAATAATATGTTTCTAAAAGTTACTATGAAAAAGATAATCAAAATTAAGGTTGTAATAGAATTCATGTTAATTATATTATGACAATTTAACAAGTTAGTTTTAGGATGTATTATTTTAGGTCAACAATATACAAACATGACCTCTAGATCACTACTCACCTAGACAGTCTGTAGACATTTGAAATATATGGTATAGCCTATTTATCAAACATTCATCAAACATTCATACAATAAATAAAAGTCAAGCACAACTAAATACTTTAATCTACATAGTCTATGTTATACCATTCGACTGAATTACTAATAGTTTTCATAACCCAAAAACTGTCAATATTATGTGTTTGTTTGAGAATGGGATTCTTCCTAAATTCCATGTGAAAAAATATGTTTTACAGGGGAGTAAAACTGAAAATATTGAACTTTGTTTACAGGCACAGGTTGAATATAGAAATAAATAGCTTTCTTACCTGTTATTTCACAGTACAAAATGCAGAATATATCCCTTAAAAGATTGTCTGTGTTTCATCTCCCAAGACATCGTAGCCCCTGCCTAACCTAGCTCACACCTCTCAACTCTGTTTACGATCAAACAGTAGGGGAGCTGAAAACTGTTGCCATGGGATATCTGTCTTTATCAATGTTCAGGAAAGTATTTTTACCTTATGTAAAAGGTTGGTCTTTTTCATTATATGACAACAAATTAACAAATTTAAGGTTTCATGATGTGTTTAGCTCAGCGAGATAAATGATTTGAACCGTTTTCTTAAGTTGATTCTTATGTCAGGTTGTAACAAGAGAAATGTTTTGTCATTTTTTACTTCTTAATTTGATTATTATATTTTTAATGCAAATAGACGTCCATGTTTTTACAATATAATCCAAATATAATCCAAATATTCAGGGATTTTCTAAAATACTAAAATAATATTTTCAAGATGGAAAATCATATAGGTTTAAACTACTCACATAATGGCAACAAATGTGTCTATTTAAACTGTAGGACTGTCAGCCTGCATCTCAACTGTTTCTAAACACATTTCTTAAAGATAGGAGAACAAGACCAATTGTGTTGATATTTATCAATTAGGGTAATTGTCATTGCAAAGTTGTTGTGTTTGAGGGTAAAACAATCTGTGTACGAATGTGTTGGGGTGTTAGGTTTGTTCATCTTTTTCTTTTCATCATATTTTGTGTGTAGCATTGGAACCCTAAGTGAAGCCCCTGAACAGTTTTTTTGACCCTATGATTGGATTTAGAGTAAAATGGGGCAAGCCGATCAGGTGGTAGGCATCTAAGGTTCATGTATACCATACAGTTTTAAACCAAGAATACAAACGTCTTTTCAAAGACATTCAAGTCTTGTGATCGACAGATGTTGTTTTACCAGCAATAATGCATCTGAAGTATAACAAGAATAATATATGGACCCAAATTCCCGGTTTCTGCCCTAAGGAGGTCACAATACTAATTATCAGAGCTCCAGGCTATTTCAAAAACAGTATAAAAATCTGTGACAATACTTTGTCATACAACTTCAACCCGTTGGATTCAACAGTGGAAATTTTCACAGATTAACAAAAAATGATTGAAGAGGATATAAATGAGTGGAACATTTTTAGCCCACAGCTCGAAATAAAAGAATGGATGTGCTTTTGTAAGGCACTTTTCCATGTGAAAGCTGAAATTTCGAAAGGTCGACCAGAGTTTGCAGTGGAGAAGCGGGTTGACAGAGACATTCTAAAGGTAATACGTTTTGAAGTGGGAGAGGTTCACAACAGTGTATCTTATGATTTATTGTCCCTGGGTTGAAAGGCTGTCCGGGAGCTACACTAGGAAAATGTATGTTGTGAAAAGAGTGTTTTGGAGTTTGGAAGTTTATGCGTACGCTCTTTACTTGTATGTTAGCTGTCAGTGTCTATGCCATTGTGAGAGCATAGTAAGCTTCATAAGTATACCCGTTGTGCACTCGCTCCTACTGTTCACCTGCAACTGCAATTCATGTATGTTACCCAGATCATCTTTATATATATATATATATATATATAAAGATACACACACAAGCAACAACCATCTACTTCCTGCTTTGTTCTCCCTCTACACAACCAGACCTCAATTGTGACAAGTGTTATGCACTTAATATTCTGAGGCCTGTTAGAAGATACTGAGGTCTATTAGAAGATTCGGAGGCCTGTTAGAAGATTCTGAGGCATGTAAGGATAGCTGATTGGAGATGGGCTATCCCTCTCTGGGAGGTAGAGAGCCAAGGCCACACAATGACTTTGCAGGAAGGTTCAGTGACGTACCTGTTATTGTAAGCAGAAGAGTGCACAGTGAATTGCATTTAGAGAGGTTACCAGGGGGCCATAGCTCATTACTCTATTATCTGTTATATATCAGACTGTAATACATCACAGATCTACTAAATGTTTTATACCATTCAGACTGACAGGACAGGTTAGTAACAGGACAGGAGACACAGATCTAATCAAGATAAGGTTACTATAGGTCAGGGGTATTCAACTCTGGACCTCGAAGCAGGCTCCGGACCCCGTAGTGTTAGAGTTGAAGACCCCTGCTATAGGTCATCTAGTGAATTTGGGAATAACTACTAGCTAAGGCCATCTGATTAGATCCTAGAGAGATTACCTAATATCTTGTGATCCAAGATCACAGGTCTGAGGAGGTAAGGGTCTTTTGTAAGGCCTGTAATTGGCTAAGTGTTCACTCCCAAAGTGAATAAATACTGAGAGAAGTCATATTAAGCGGAGTTCCTGGGACGTAGGCCCAGAGAGGCCCTGACGCTGGAATCTTCATCACGTCTTTTGAACTTGTACCTGACTGTTTCTGACCAGCTGTGATTGCCTGTCCTGTGCTGAAATGAAATAATAAAGACATTACCTTTTCACTGTTGCCTGCCTAAAAGACCCTGTAATTTCAATGAAGAGGTTTTCCAGCAAAATATTCATCCTCTACAATGCACTTGACTGTGCAAAAGAGGTACTTTAAGCCTAGGGCTGTGTGGCACAGTGAACTAAGTCGCTGCCTTGCAGGACAAACTCATAATAGTCAATGCTTCAAGCCTGATTATGGCTTTTCTAACTTTGCCTGGACCTCCAGCACGAGACAGCGCAAATTGCAACAGCGCTGCCTCGGATTTGGAATAGATAATTGGATTGTATACCTTGTATACCTCTCCAGTGACTCATTGTCTGCAGATCAGGCGCCTGTGAGTTAAATCACAGAAGTATAGTTGGTTAATGTCAATCATCCCATGCATGATCTGACTAAAGCCTTCTGTTTTGGATGAGCAGTGCGTAAAGAATCCAACGTGTGGTTGGATGAACCATGTAAGAAAAAGAAATGGGGAAAATAATATTCAAAATAAATAAATAAAAAGAGGTAATGTAAGGCCAAGGTTTATAGAAGTGCAATAATCTGGAAGTGCACATACTTTGGCAGTTACAAATTGTTCACTTGGCCAGTCAGGGTACATAATGTATTGTCCAATTATACAAATCTCTAAAATGATATATATCAAAACCTGCTTAAATAAATTAGGGCAGACTCTTGAATGTGTGGGCTGGTGCACACCCAAGCCCACCCGTACCTACGTGTCTGGCGAAATGTTCCATGCATTCATTTTCTGACCCTACCATCTGAAAGTTACAGGAGAAATCGAGACTCCGTTTTTTCAGTCTTATATTGTCTAATTGTGGTGGGCTCATGGAAAATATAGCCTTAGTTATCTGCTTTAAGGTTGACATGTGTGTTCATAGATGCTCTTCTGCATACCTTGTTTGTAAGATGTGGTTATTTGAGTTACGTTGCCTTTCTATTAGCTCGAACCAGTCTGTCCATGTCCTCTGGTTTCTGCCATCAGTAAGGCATTTTTCGCCCAGAGAACTGCCGTTCACTGGATATTTTCTCTTTTTCAGACCATTCTCTATAAAACCCTATAGATATGGTTGTGCAGGAACATCCCAGTAGATCCTCAATCCAGCCTGTCTGGCACCAACAACCATGCCACATTCAAAGTCACTTAAATCACCTTACTTCCCCATTCTGTTGCTTGGTTTGATCTTCAGCAGATTGGCTTGACCATGTTTACATGTCTAAATGAATTGACTTGCAGCAACGTGATTGGCTGATTAGATATTTGCGTTAATGCGCAGTCGAACATGTGTACTTATTGAAGTGGGCAATGAATGTATATATTGTCATTATCAGTAATCTGAAAAGGTTAAAAAGTAACCATTTCACTCACACAGCGCATAATGCTAAGTGCTCAATTGGATGATTCTGCTGTCAGTGAAATCCTGTGTGGGGTTGTTCCTTGGCTCTACATTTATGATTCGAATCTATTAGTTTGGACTCTCCTCGTTTTACCAAAGAAGCTCACGTGCATGTACACAAAAAAAAAAAAGGCTACAACTTATTTCTTCATAATGTTTTTTTAATTTAATGTTGCATTATGTTTGTTTCCATTGCTGAAGACGCATCTCCTTGTAGTTTTGATGGAAGCTAATTCAGCCAATGCTTGGATTGTGTGACGTCAGATTACTATCAATTCCCCATGCATTACATGTTTACGTTCTTTTTCTTCTCGCTGTTTCGTTCCATCGTTATTAAAAGGTTTTTATAGCGTAATGTATTTCAAATGCAAGAAAAACATTGTAAATTTTTCAGACTGTTGTACTGTAGGTTCCGATTTGATAGGTTAAACGCATCACTTCCTGTGCACAATGAGCTTCTTCCTACCAACAGGTGTTCTGACCAATGATTTGTATAGCAGCAGGGTATGGAATACAGAGCATCTCCATTTTTTTAATGAAGCCATCTCCTTTTGTGGGAACTCATTCCATAATCCAGGCAAATAGAATAAGGATTTATTAATACAAAAATCCTATGTATATAAGCTTTAAATTTCAGTCATGGAATGATTTTGTTTCAAATCCTGTGTTATGTGTGCAAACAATGTTATTTTCTTATTTTTTCCCAAGACTTGCCAGCCACAGAAGTCCCAGAACCTAAGCGATCCTCCTCAGATCTATCTGACCAGTGTGTCGGACCCTGGATCCCTCACTCCTCTTACCCTAAACCCGGTTGGTGCCCCTGGTGCAATGGGGGAGTGTGTGTTAAACCAGCCTCAGGGCCACCCTGTTTTTGTCGTCATCAAACCCTCAACCGTGGTGCAGTCTAACGAGCAAAGAAACGCGTCTGAATATGAGCTAGTGGAGATCATTGAGAAGAAACACCATACTGTAGAGGTAAGTGAAAAAGAGTATACGCAGCTGGATCTCATAACTTGTTGAAACAAGACTGGTAGTCCTCCACCAATGACATAGGAGGGGAGACAATGGAATAATCTCTGTCTGATTATGTGTGCGTTCATTTGTGCCTGCGTTAGTTTGTTCATATGCATGTCACTGCTTTCTCTTGGCTCTGTAAAGCTTTTTTTAGCCCAACTTTCTGCGAAACCCATGTTGTTGACAACCAACATTTTCATAACTACATTGATTAGCACACAAATAGATTTAGAAAATGTAATTAAACGTGTACTTGCATAATCTTTTCCTTGGAATTCTCTCAGTGCCAGGCTGCTGTAACTCATTGGTAGCATTGCAGACTGAATCCCAAGGTAGCTAGTTTGAACCCCCATCATGGCTCTAAGTCATACTTTTTTGGAAATGTGCCTTCTCATTCAAACCACGTGTTTGCCTAGTCATGGTAATTCACTCACGATTATCACTGTCTGCCCTGGCATGCATAGGGTTTATGCTATACTGTCCGTTTCATCTACAGTTGCCTCTCATTCAAAACAACTTCATATAACTCAAGAAGATCTAAATGCATTTCTCCATGAACAGCAAACGTGGTGGACGACATGTTAACCGAGGCCTTGTTTTGTATTTACCTTTATTAATGTCCTTTCAGGATTCGGAATCTGCATCGGGTCCAGGGGAACCTGATGCCCCTCTCTCTATAGATGTCCCCCCACTCTGCTTGGATCCAGTTAGCCAGCCTGCTGGGGAGGGTGAGGGGCAGGGAAAAGTCAAGGCACATCTACCAGGTAAGTCATCAGGTTTCCAGACAAAGTTTTCCATTGATGTCACCAGCATGTCATTTGGTTGTATCAATGTTTTGGCTATCAACTATAGTGAAGAACTCTGAAGAAGACGCTGTGGCGTTGAAACGTCAGTTTTTACTATTAAATATTTATGAGCTTGATTCCGGCCTGGTTTCAGTTTTTTGAGTGCTCCAGCTCCCCCAGTTTATTTTACATAAATAGATTTTTTATGCAAATACCAGTCAATGGAAATATTCATACATTAACCCCCAAAACTATAGGAATAATTTTTTAAATGGTATGTTTGAGATATATTCTTTTGATTGTTTTAATCTCCAGTTTATTTGCCTATATACTCACAGTCGGATGAATTTACAACTTTATTTTAATACTTGTTAACAGTTTACTATTACTTAATTCAGTGTTTTTCCTGCCTGTATGGTGCAATAGTTCATTTGTACACTTGTTCTTTGGCCGTTTCTCCCATCAGAGAATTCAATGACTCCAGCAGTTGCTCTTCCTGCAGCTTTGCTTCCAGCACCTTCACCCCAGGACGTCCAAACGCCAAAAGCCAAGAAGCCAAAAGTCTTGGAACTGCCCTCTTCCTCAACGCTGCTGCCCCCTGGCCTGTCACTTGATAAAGTAAACGCTGCAGTCAACAGCCTTCTGGCCCCTGGAAGTGCCACCAACACCCTGACTCCAGTCTTTACCTCCCATTCCTTGGTACGTGACATCTCTGGTCTGGTCAATGGCACTCTGGGGCCTGATTTATCAGTTGTGTTGGAGCGTTATCCAATTTCTATCTAGTTTTTAACCTTTAAATGATTTATAAGGACCATAGTTTATTTTATTTTACATTTTATATAGCATTTGTGTTAAACATAACATTTTCTGTTTTTTCTTTCTCTCTGTTGTCGTGCTCAGACCCCAGTTTTACTGACACCCAGCCCCCTCCCTTCCACTATCCACTTCTGGAGCACGCTCAGTCCCATCGCTCCTCGGAGCCCAGCCAAGCTCTCTTTTCAGGTATGTCCTATCTGCCCCTGCTGCTGCCTGGCAAATAATAACAAAGCACGCCTTCTTGCCTCTTTAACTCATCTACATCACAAACAGATGTAGAGACATTGATTGGATCTTAACATGCTGTTTGATTAACCTAATATTTTACAGCTGACAACACTGCTTAGATATGATGAGTGCAGTAGTAGAAGAAACTGAATTGTTGTCTCCCTCCACTGGAATACAATCTTATTGCAACGTCATCTTAAACTGACCTAGTGCTGAATTAAAACTTGTCATTTCTTTCAACCAATGCATTCACCTTCATTTAATAATTACATGCACACATACTAATAATGTTACTTGGTAGATTGGTCGTGCTAGTGAGAGAATACAGTAAATCTACACAAAGTTCACATAAAATGTGGTATAAAGTAGTGTTGAGTATATAACAATTCATGGTAATTAAAATTACTTCAGTATATTATCTTGAAGAGCTCATAGTGTGGTACTATTTGCAGTTTACAGGTGGCTTGATTTCGTGACCATAGTCCAGCAACTTTAAATGTTTTTGATCAACTGTACTTAATTGTTTCAGTTTCCTTCCAATGGAAGCAATCATATCCATATCCCTGCCTTGAGTGTGGACGGCCTGTCTACCCCTGTAGTGCTATCACCAGGGCCACAAAAACCATGAGGGGAGTCCTGGACTTCCACCGAACCATGGACATTCTTTCCAGGTCTGCTAATGGGAAGCTGAGGCCAGGAGGACATAAAGTACAGTACACTCCTTGACCAGGCCAAGTACACCCTAGCCAGAGTACACTCATGACGGGTAAGCTGGAGGCCAGACTGATTTTGAATGAATGACGTTTAAAACAGTTGAAAACCTGTATTCACAGAAATTCATGACGGGCTATCATGACCCAGTGATCCTCGCTCTCTTTGTAGATCAAGAAGCAGTGCTGTTAATGTTGACTAAGAGGGGCTGTTTTGTCTTTTTTATAACTGTTTTCTTTTTTGTTTTTAATTTATTTTGTGGTCTCGAAAAAAATTGTATTTCTTTGGGCATCTCTCTTTGTTTGTACATTAATATTCTTGCCTGGATTTTTATAACTTGAAAGGGCACTTGACTGTATAGAAGGACATGTTGACTTTGGCTATCAAAGCAATATGGTATTTGCTTTGTTTTACATACAATAGATTTCTCTGAAAGTACCTTTCACATGATCAGTTGCATGAGAGGAGAGACTGGTGCCTGTCGTAGTACCATACAGAGATTTATTTCAAAATGAACTTGGGATGAACATTGAGGCTTGATGTGGTTTTTAAAAAGGATCCAAGTCATTTGATAATTTTACAATCACAGTTAAGAAATTGAGCTACATTGATAATCTCATGACTTCATTGGAACTTTTATTCTGGAAAAGTCAACCTATTTTTCAAATATTTTAACATGCTAGTGGATGTGTTTTAATGATTCAGATGCTTTCATGTAATGTTTATTTTGATGGAAAGTGGTGTAATTATATTCCATTGTTATGTGAATTTCATGCTAAATCTTCAAAGTTACTGTCCATTCCAGGTTTTCCGATAGGTAGAATTACATTCACTTATTAATATTGTTGATGCTGAGATGGAACATTTGTTCTGGAGTATAATGTAAAACTTCACCAAAGACCAGCTGTCATTTTAGCGATACAGTTTAGCCTTCATTAATGAAAGGGCTATAACATCTAATAATGCTATTGAATCACACAATCCAGTTTACTTGCAAAATGGATTTAGAATAGAAAGCCATGTACATATCTAAGCATTATATGGCATGTTTGAAGACCAACTATAACTTGCAGTTTTTCAGGTTTTCAGAGAAATACAGCTGTTAAACATTTGATCTATATTTAAAGCATATAATGTTTAGTTTTACAAAAACTGGATGAAGGTCAATATATTTGTCAGTTGCCCTGTACATTTTTTTTAAACAACACAATAATTTACATCCATTCTGATAAAGACTATTCTGATAAGTATTGTTGATTGCTTACGAACAATACAAAAATTATTTTTGTATCATGTGAATATATTTCATGTATATTGCAGCTCTTGAGTGATTTCTTTAAACACAAGATCTGACTTGTGACATTGTTGGCTCAGCTACTGTACACGTTTAAGAGAATTATTATACCTGTCCAGCTTCTCAAAACAAGCCTTTCCTATATAAATACCATAGAAATAGAATGGATAAAAAGGCCATTCCAATTAAAATCAGTGTAGCAGAGTGGCAGCCATTTTTATGTGTACCATTCCATTGCAAAGATCTAGCGGCCTAATTCCACATTAAACGGATTTGCGTGTTGTCACTGTGACAACTAATAACAATCGCCATTTTGTTGTGTACTAATCGAATGACCACGCCAAGCAGTTCAATGGCCTTTCTATCCATTCTATTTCTATGATAAATACTTTATAATCTAGTAAAGGAGTGGTGTACTTCCAGAGTCAGTGAACTACTGTCATTTGAATTTTTGGAGGACAGTTTGTGTCTGTCAATTTACTGAAATGTATAATTCAGTCAGTTAAAGCCTATTTATTGTCCTTGTTCCTCATTAAAGTCCAATAATATCTTAATTTATTTAATCAAGTTTTGTAGTGCACTTTTAAAGCCTGCAATTCTTGTGTATTTGGGAGCCTATATAGGACAATAATGAGGCTTAATTTGTTGTTTTTCAAGTCTTTTCTAAACAGAACATATCGGGAATTGTATATAATGAGATTATTCAATCAAAACAAAGCTTTTTGCCATTGGTGTTTAGTTTGTAATATTAAATTGGGATTCAGTGCCCTCCGTAAGTATTGGGACAATATAGTCAAAATTGCCATTTTTGCTCTACAATCAAGGCATATGAAAATATGATTCAAAGGTGAATATGAGGCATATGAAAATATGATTCAAAAATGAATATGAAGCATATGAAAATATGATTCAAAGATGAATATGAGGCATATGAAAATATGATTCAAAGATGAATATGAGGCATATGAAAATATGATTCAAAGGTGAATATGAGGCATATGAAAATATGATTCAAAGGTGAATATGAGGCATATGAAAATATGATTCAAAGGTGAATATGAGGCATATGAAAATATGATTCAAAGGTGAATATGAGGCATATGAAAATATGATTCAAAGATGAATATGAGGCATATGAAAATATGATTCAAAGATGAATTTGAGGCATATGAAAATATGATTGAAAGATGAATTTAAGGGCAAAAATACAGTCATGTTTGGTTGTTTCAATACATTGTTCTGGTCAACATTATTGGCACCTGTGAATTTTAATTGAATGTAAAATATCTCCTGATGAAAAGCATGTTGTGAAACTTATGACTTATGAGTTTGATACAGAACAACACAGGATAAAACAATAATAATTTCAAAAAGAAGTGGGAGGAAAAACTATCAAAGTGGATGTATTTGCCATGACACAATGACTGGCATCCCCTTGAACAGGGGTGTCAAACCGGTTCCACAGGGCTTGTGTATATTGTTTTTTTGTCTTTCCTTTCAATTAGAGCCCAATTAAGACCTGGACTGCCAGGTGAGGGGAGATCCTAACCAATTAGTGACCTATTCAATCAGTCAGGTACAAGGTAAAAGTGAATACCTTCAGACAATATGCCCTATGTGGAACCGGTTTGACACCCCTGCACTTGAAGTCAAATCAGTTTGTAAAGGTGAAGTAGATTGTCATTGTATTGTAGTTAGACTCACCTGTGATCAATTCTCAGTGCTGAAATGGCTTAAATTAACCAATAAATGATGGCTTCATGGCTTAAATTCACTATGGTGAAGAAAAGAGAACATCAGAAACAAGGCCGTAACCAGGATTTAACAAATACTGAGGTCAAAAATACCCCCCCCCCCAAAAAAAGACATTTTAAAAGACAACATATTATTATTTTCAATAACAACGTTTGTGTTAATTCAACAATAGGTTATGTTTGGGCCATGCTTAATAAAAGGATAGGCTAATATTGATCACTTCACAACACCTTAATTATCCATATAA
>JACXGM010033818.1:0-12162 GCA_016801145.1 Umbra pygmaea
ATGTAAGTTAACGCCTATAGGGCAAAAAATATTAAATGCAGCAACTGGAAATCTACCAAATATCAAAAATAGGACTATTTTTTAGTATATATAGTTTATTGATGATACTCTATTTGCCATCACAATAAATCAAATGATTAGCAATGAATGTAATGTATGTGTTACATGAATATGACATTACAGAGTCAAATTCAGAGCATAGGTGAAAAATCATCCTGTTAACTAGCCCTTTCATTTACTTCAGCAGATGTTAAAGCTATTCCCTAATTCTAACAAGATTATCAGTCATCAATTGATGGGGAATTCATAATGATACCACATTGGATAGTAGGCTTTAGTACTAAATGGTAGACTATAGTAAAATAAAAAGTGCTTAGAGCTGCTAAATGTATTTGTAGTTTGTTGATTTCCAAGTATAAAACTTGTTGAAATGTTTTTAGTGTGCGTGTATCAGTTTTTTTACATTTCCATCTCATTTTACCAAAACCGTGATAATATTGATAACCGTGATAACTTTGGTCACTATAATCGTGATATGAAATTTTCATACCGTCCCATCCCTAGTATGGAACTGACCTGAAAGGCTTTGTTGAGCCAGAGGACAGAGCAGGAGGTCATGTTGCCGATCCAGTGCAGGTTACCAGAGATGAGGTGGGTTTCATTCAGCCAACAGCCAAACACGTCATAGGGCTTGTTCCTCACACGGGACAGGAGGCTGTAGTTTTCTGTGGACGAGTTATACTTATGGTTACTTACGCTTCCAAAATGAATCAAAATATAACAATAATTACAACTGTAATATCTTGGTGGATAGCTATGCTATCATAGAACATACTAAGAACATATATGTTTACACCACTGAAGTGATGTCTGACTTTGACATGTCAGAGCAAAAATGCAGTCATTGTCATTTTTTCCTTATATCTAATTTAGGAAAAAGGTTATGCTACATTACAGCAACTCTCAGTGAAACCGAGTAGGGCTGCAACAACGAATCGATGACATTGATAAAAATCGATTATTAAAATTGTTGGCAACGCATTTCATTATCGATTCGTTGGGTCTTGCTGGCTATGTGGTGGAGCTAGTCTCTTAAAGACAAAACCTTTTAAACTGTCTGAACGAAATCTTCGAAATTATGGCAGAACTTCACTTCAAATTAAACAAAAAAGTTTTATGTGCAGACTGTGTAAAACATAAATGGCATGGCACCGGAGCATGACCGGAGCATGACCGTAATGAGGGAGCACTTGAAAAGAAAACAGGTTGGAGCGATAATGGAAGGGGACTCAGCAGCAGGGTAAGTTACTACATAGTAATAGCATGCGTTGCATTCCGAAATGAGGACTAGTTAACCCAGGTAAACAGCAGGTAGTTCTTATTTATCAAATAGCCGGTGTTTGGTCGCGATCCAGCTTAAAAGATATATTAAATCAATCCACTTCACCATTGCACAACAAGTGTATTTAACTAGCTGGCTAGTTTGTTTGTGGTAAAGCAGACGCGGTAGAGCTAACGTTAATCAAGCAAGCTCATTAACACTAACCGGTAGCGCTCAGGTGAAACAAACAGAAAGAGTTATAGTGCAAAACTAATTCAAAACACAAACGAGATCTTACTGTTAAAGTATTACAACATATGGTAACCTTGTACCTTTTCAAGGGATGCTAATTTGTTAAACGTTTCAGTATGTGATTTACATTTCATTTTTTCAACTACTGTTGCGCAGTAGAAACTCCAAAGTCTGTTTCAAAATAAAAGTAATTCTAAATCAAAAACAGTAAATAAGTCAAAATAAGCTTAAACAGGTAAAATGCATAAAGCAACGAAATTACTATTCAACAGACCTCTCTCGTTTTTAGGACTAAGGTTATTTACAACTATGTTCTATAAAAGCTGTTTCTATAATTGTTTTGTAGACACAATTCTTTTAACATCTCAGGTCCGTTTTCATATTTTGCACCTTACTAAAGAAATTAGCATATCTTTTGCACATCTGTTGTGTTAAAATTGTTAATTTGGAATAACATTTTTTTTTTATAAAGTTATGGAAATATTTGTAATTCTGTTTATCCGATTCATCGATTAATCAAAGAAATAATCAACCGATTCATCAATTATCCAAATAATCGTTAGTTGCAGCCCTAAAACCGAGACAGTCAATTGAAATGTTGCTTCCTAAGCACATCTGATGCTGTTTTGCTTCCTCACACAAAATCTCTATACCGGAATCCTTATGCACCAACAAGAATGCACTCTCTGGCCTTCTACCTCAAATGAGCATGATGAGGACAGGCAAAAATATTTAATTACTAACCCTCGAACATGGACGGTGATGTCCAATTGCACAGGCTTACAGATTTCCTCATAACTATGCTCCACATGTCACAATTACAGTTGATATGCCATACATTCCACTAATTATTTCGGCCGGGGCAGGCTTCGGCATGTGACAGGGCTTCAGCATGTGACACATGAGTTTTTTTATTTATATATTTAAATAAGTAAAAGAATAGAACTCTTGTCATTTTTTTATTTTAAGTTCACTCAGAAATATTAAGCTACGCTAGCATTGAAATTCCATTATTATTATAACGTGATACTTGTAGACAATTCAAGAACAGGTGTGGTGGTAAAATATGAGTCAGAGATAGGGATGTGGAGGTAGACTAGAGATGGTGCTTACAAAAGGTGAATGTTCACAATTATTAGGCAAGTTGTATTCTTGAGGAATAATCGTATTCTTAAAAACCACAGTGCTCTCAGTCAATCCAAAATGTAAATAAACCTGAAATCTGAATAGTTAAGTCAAAGTAAAGTATTGGCTTTCTTTGGAGAAATCTTTGTGTGGACAATTTTTGGGCAACTATTAGTGTGTCTTATTTCTCAACATAATAATAAAACAAAGCATACAAAACATTAATTAAACATCTCACCTTTATTGCAAGGTCTGTATAATTTATTGTTTTGCTTTCCACACCACAAAATATTCTACGGTCTATGCCACAGGTGTCAAACCGGTTCCACGGAGGGCCGAATGTATGCTGGTTTTTGGTCTTTCCTTTCAATTAGAGCCCAATTAAGACGTAGACTAGCAGGTGAGGCGAGATCCTAACCAATTAGGGACATTCAATCATTCAGGTACAAGGTAAAAGCGAAAACCTGCAGACACTAGGCCCTTTGTGGATCTGGTTTGACACCCCTGGCCTCTATGCGCACACTGTAGCTATAGCAATGCCGTAACCTTTTTTAGGGGTCCAAGCACGAGAGGGCTGGGAACCGCGTTTTATAAGGCAAAAACAAGGTTCACAGATCCAGCAGAGCTGTGAAACCCTATTGTTTTCCTAAGGATTATTCTTATTCTTGTTCTTCCACCTCTAAAAGTCATGCTACATACTAAACCGTACTTGTTCGGGGGATGCCATTTTCAGGACTGGTCCAGATCCCTGCAAGGACCGTGGACTAAAAAAATCAGCCTCTTTCACCACTAGGTGGCACTATCGCAGAAAATTTGTTTGGCCTCAGAACTCCCAAACCGTACAGCGCACCTTAAAAATACACATATTCATGCGTTCCACGATTCAGCTGAATCTTCTGATATAGGCCACGCCCATTTCCGACTAGTTTCTCATAAACCTACTTTTTCCAACACCTTCTAGACGGTGCGACCGATCTGCACACAACTTGGTTACGTAAGATCTCCAGACGGACCTCACAAAAAGTTATCAAAATTCCTCAGACCGCAGTTCCTGTAAATCTTTCAGCTCCTACTTCAGAGCAGGGTCTTTCAATTTTCCCTTATCCTAGGTCTACGTTGATTGGTCCAATTTAAAAGTCACACCCGTCATTTTGTTTGCTACTCCAGCCTAGTCTTAAACGCCGACATTCAAACTCCCCTATGAAGACATATCAACAAATATCAACACAACACTCTTTTTTGAAATGTATTGGATGTTGTTTTCAGGCCCGTAATCTGAAGAAACAGTAAACAGCTGTTGGATCCCCAGCACTACTTGGGATGAAAACAACCAGACCATCCGCATACATAAAATGATTTACACACTTATCTCCAATCATACACCCAGTGTTACTATAACATTAAACTGTGAAATGTTGTTGTATGTGGCGATACGCTAAAGTCTAGTGACAACGCTATAAAGACCGTTGCGGGGCTTGCGTCACTCTCTTACCCCTCCTACCAGTTCATATGGCTACTTGGCCAGTGCCGATGCAAATAGCAAAACCGGTTTTGGGGGAGAGTAGTTAGTAGAACTGTTTAGAAGTGGACTGTTCCTATAACTACATTCCTGTACCTACTTGGTCGGAAAGCGGCTAATGTGAGCAACAGTTCCATATACACAAATTTACAGTGTATATGGAACTGGACATCACATACAAAAATGACATGGACCACTAGGTGGTGCTATAATGATGTCAAACTTGTTTTGCCTATAACTGTCACATTACACATTGAACGTTAGAAACCCTTACATCCATGTGTTCCTTCAATTGAGCTGAATCTGATGCTAATGACAACTGTTTTTGTCTTCTCTGAGATGACTTTACCGTTTTCGACACACTTCTTTCAACATTTTGAACTGCCTTGAAAATATTAGAGCACATGCAAATTACTACAGACCTTGCAGCTCGGGTGTTGCGATACTTCCTGGCTTTTATGTCACTGCCATTGCACCTTGGGATCCGTTTTGATGGATTCCATTTTGATTGGTTCCGCTTTTGTGGGCTTCGCTTTTGTGGGCTTCGCGTGTCATCAGGGGTGACTTGTGCCAGGGGGGACTCGCGCTGGGGAGGCTTGAACCCCGCCGAAACTGCTTGCAGTTCTAGTTTATTATTTTTTATCTGTTTTTTTCAAGTTGGGTTTTACTTAATTTATGTGATGTCAGATCGGACCTGGGTTTGGGCCTCATCTGAGCTGGCTTCGGTTGGACTGGGCTCAGTTCTTAAGCCTGATGACAACTCCAGTCACAGTGGCATTTTGTGTACCAAAACACTTGTAATAAGGACATGACTTGAGTTTACAACTCAGTCATTAGCTTAATTTCATTAGTTAATGGCAGTGTGAAGTACATTCCAGGATAAGGACCAATGAAAATACATGACAGGAAAAAATATAGCAGAGTAAGAGAAGTGAGGCAAAAAAGAGAAAAGTGAGAAAAAAGGTGTGTGACGTGTGTCTTACCAAGGCTGAATACAGCGATCTCTCCAGAGGAGGAGTGATGAGGGCCCAGGAAGACTCCAGACACAAGCAGCAGGCTGTCGTCAACATTGAACTGGGAGAACTGGGTGTAGCCCCAGTTGTACTCCCGCATGCTGGAGCTGTGCACCATGGAGATGACACCATCAGGTCGCTCTGTGTCCCAAAGCTAAAAAACACATGCAGGAGAAAGAAGGAGGACATTAGAAAAGAGAGTTTAGAGAAGAGAGATGGGACAGTAGATGTTACGTTTGGAGCTATGTTTGAGCAACTAGTGAAGTAAGATTTCAGGTAATTGTTATAGGTTTTTGGCACCGTTTTAATAAGGAGCAGAGAATCCAAAATCTTATTAAAAAATATATACATACATATATATATATTCCTTGCAAATGTTCAATCACTCTGCAATATGAACTACACTTGCTGTTGTTTTACAGCGTTTCGTGTGGACTGAGACAAAAATCTCTTGGCAAATTGAAAAGAGGAATATATTTCTACATTAACAACTGCTAGGGAAATTACATGTCAGTTATCCTATAGTACAGTTCTCCAGACCTGGAATCATCTCTCAGACCTGATACCTACCCTGGAAATCCAGAGTTCTCGCGAGAGCACAATTTGTATTTGCTCGACAAGTTACTCTGGCACCGAGTAATTCTGCTCATTAACTATGCCCTTGTAGCAGAGTTTATCTGAGATCGGTGTATCTGATATAGGTGGGCCAGAGGCGTGTTAAACAGATGACGACAGTGCTGCGAGTGTGACCTCAAGTCATTAGTAAACGTTGTAAGATCGCTATGGATGTACACCAGTTGTTTAAAACGGCTTTGGCCACTAATGAACGAGTTAGAATTGGCTTTTTGTCTGAAAGAGGAACAGAGGTCGTTTTTGCTGCTTTGTCGACCTGTTACGGCAAGAGTTTAATCTACCAGTTAGCTCCACCATAGGGACTTAGCGTAAACCCACTGGTGATTGGTCGTAGTACTATCCAATTGCCAATGACCTAAACAAGTTCTACTGCAGGTTTGAAAAACAAAGGGACAGTCCTGAAAAAATCCCTCCTGCCTTTGTATCCAGCCATCTACAGCAGCCCACTGGCCCAGTCCTCAAGCCACACATCGCTGAGGACACAACACAATCTCATACACCCCCAAACCTGCCACTACAATGACTCTCTCTGTCTGTCATGGAGAGACATTAACAGAATATTCAAGAGACAAAACCCCCGCAAGGCAGCAGGGCAAGACTGTCTCTGAATTCACACTGTATACATGTCAT
Source organism: Umbra pygmaea (assembly GCA_016801145.1). Classification (NCBI taxonomy): domain Eukaryota; kingdom Metazoa; phylum Chordata; class Actinopteri; order Esociformes; family Umbridae; genus Umbra; species Umbra pygmaea. Next base: position 6,494 of record JACXGM010033818.1, read on the forward strand.
GTTCCAACATGCTTCCAATCCTCCATCATCATTGTGGTCCCCAAAAAGACAAAGATCAATGGATTTAATTACTACAGTGTTTGTCATTGAATGCTGTGTTCTTTTGCCGCCATGCATAACGCCTCTTGTTATGACCAAATAACTCCATCTTTATTTCAAACGCCCTTGTTATGACCAAATATCTCAATTTTTGTTTCATCAGTCTACTTCACCGTCTTCCAAAATTAAGCTGGATTGTCCAAATGTGCGTTTGCATACCTCAAGTGACTCTGTTTGTGGCATGTTTGCAGAAAAGGCTTCTTCCACATCACTCTCCCGTACAGCTTCTCCTTGTGCAAAGTGCAATGAATTGTTGAACGATGCACAGTGACACCATCTGCAGCAAGATGATGTTGTAGGTCTTTGGAGGTGGTCTGTGGGCTTTTTTTGACCGTTCTCGCCATCCTTCACCTTTGTCTCTAAAATTTTACTTGGCCTGCCACTTCTGGCCTTAACAGCAACTGTGCCTGTGGTCTTTCATTTCCTCATTATGTTCCTCACAGTGGACACTGACAGCTTAAATCTCTGCGATAAATGTTTGTAGCCTTCCCCTAAACCATAATGTTGAACAATCTTTGTTTTCAAGTAATTTGAGAGTTGTTTTGAGGCCCTCATGTTGTCACTCTTCAGAGGAGAGTCAAAGAGAACAACAACTTGCAATTGGCCACCTTAAATACCTTTTCTCCTGATTGGATGCACCTGTCTATGAAGTTCAAGGCTTAATGTGCTCACCAAAACCAATTGTATGTTCTAATTAATCAGTGCTAGATAGTTACAGGTATTCAAATCAACAAAATGACAAGGGTGCCCAAATGTATGCACCTACCTAATTTAGTTTTAATGCATATTGCACATTTGTGGTTAATCCAATAAACCTAATTTCACTACCAAAATATTACTGTGTCCTTCTGTTTTTTGACAGAATAAAATGAAATTGCTCATTCAAACACAAAATTATTTATAAATGAAAATCCTGGAAATTGTCAGAGGTGCCTTTTTTTGCACACGACTGTACATACATACATACATACATACATACATACATACATACATACATACATACATACATACATACATACATACATACATACATACATTACATACATACATTACATACATACATACATACATACATACACTCACCTAAAGGATTATTAGGAACACCCGTCCAATTTCTCCTTAATGCAATGATCTACTCAACCAATCACATGGCAGTTGCTTCAATGCATTTAGGGGTGTGGTCCTGGTCAAGACAATCTCCTGAACTCCAAACTGAATGTCAGAATGGGAAAGGAAGGTGATTTAAGCAATTTTGAGCGTGGCATGGTTGTTGGTGCCAGACGGGCCGGTCTGAGTATTTCACAATATGCTCAGTTACTGTGATTTTCACGCACAATAATTTCTAGGGCAGTCCTGTGGGCAAAAATGCCTTGTTGATGTTAGAGGTCAGAGGAGAATTGGCCGGCTGCTTCAAGCTGATAGAAGGGCAACTTTGACTGAAATAACCACTCGTTACAAGCGAGGTATGCAACAAAGCATTTGTGAAGCCACAACACGCACAACATTGAGGCGGATGGGCTACAACAGCAGAAGACCCCACCGGGTACCACTCATCTCCACTACAAATAGGAAAAGAGGCTACAATTTGCAAGAGCACACCAAAATTGGACAGTTGAAGATTGGAAAATTGTTGCCTGGTCTGATGAGTCTCGATTTCTGTTGAGACATTCAGATGGTAGAATCAGAATTTGGCATAAACAGAATGAGAACATGGATCCATCATGCCTTGTTACCACTGTGCAGGCTGGTGGTGGTGGTGTAATGGTTTGGGGGATGTTTTCTTGGCACAGTTTAGGCCCCTTAGTGCCAATTGGGCATCGTTTAAATGCCACGGCCTACCTGAGCATTGTTTCTGACCATCTCCATCCCTCTCTGGCCACCATGTACCCATCCTCTGACGGCTACTTCCAGCACGATAATGCACCATGTCACAAAGCTTGAATCATTTCAAATTGGTTTCTTGAACATGACAATGAGTTCACTGTATTAAAATGGCCCCCACAGTCACCATATCTCAACCCAACAGAGCATCTTCGGGATGTGGTGGAACAGAGCTTCGTGCCCTAGACAGGCATCCCACAAATCTCCATCAACTGCAAGATGCTATCCTATCAATATGGGCCAACTTTTCTAAAGAATGCTTTCAGCACCTTGTTGAATCAATGCCACGTTGAATTAAGGCAGTTCTGAAGGCGAAAGGGTGTCAAACACAGTATTAGTATGGTGTTCCTAATAACTCTTTAGGTGAGTGTACATACATACATAAATACATGTAAATACCCTGTTCACATTGTGCTCATAACCTGCACCTTCAAAGTTATATGTTTTTATTTCTGTGATTTATGTACAAAAAAACTCCTTGTTTTAATATAACTTCCTTGGCAATAAATTTCTTTCTGATTCTGCTTTTGATATAAGTGAAGCAAGTTCAGCAGAGAAACCCGGGTGGGGCATTGGCTCAGTGATGCATCCTCTAACATTGGGAACACACTTTCTACATGATAAGAAATCCAATTCCCTGGTCTATTTCAGTTGTTCAGTGTACTGTTGCATGCTGGTCACATTACTACACAGTTGCTACACACCATCCAACTGTTTGGTTCTGTGTCTTCCAATTAACGTTTTTAAAATTAAAGTAGATTTTGCAGATAGTATTTGAACTAGTGTTGTCACGATACCAACATTTTTGTTTCGATACCGATACCAAGTAAAGAATTGCGATTTCGATACTTTTTTAATACTTTTCCTGAAAAGGGAGAAACACTGTCAAATTTCATTGCTGTGCTTTATTAATAATAACCTAATATAAATAAGTCACTGACAAATGCACATGCTCTTAGGGATGGGCCGATAGCGATACCAGTACTTGGTATCCACATTTTAAGACCATTATGCTGCTCAACGCTTTAAAGATTAGCCATAGATTGCCATAGTTGTAGGCTAAATCTGATTCACGTAAATGTTTCAATGGAAATGTAAAGCTATTCCAGCCCTATGCATATATTTCAGATTGATGATAATGACAGTCTACTTCCTCATTCAGAGAACATGTTTATAAAGCTGTACACCTGTATATATTGCTATTTAAAAAAGAAAGAAAAGCGATAAATGTGATAATGCTTCCCTGCAATATGAGGTTGCACACAAAATCACCACCTAAAATGCATAATCATTCCAAAGACGAAGCCACACATTAGCTATTGAAAAAACTATTTTCCTCAGCATTTGTCCATTAGAGTTAAAATGTCGAAATACGAAATCGTTTTTCTCATTGCTATTTTCATGTAGCCTAATATTTGTAAAAATATAGGTAAAAAATATTAGAATCCTCAAGGAAATGCGCATGTTTTAGTACAGGAACAAACAAAGGATGCAAGTTATTAAGCTATTCGGTGCATACTGTAACGGTAGAAAACGGCATGTGGAACGCCCCCGGATCTAGCCTATGAAAGCCACCTTCAGGAAGGAAAGACAAATATCAGTAGTTTGCAACATTTCTGGTCAGAGCCGGCCCAGCCACTAAGCGACCTTTGCAATTGCAAAGGGCCCCGTGGCCAGCAGAGGGCCCCCTAGAGTCACTGCTAGCTGAAAAAAAATCACACATCAAAAGTAACATAACATAAATACATAAAAAGAAATGGGCCTACAGCGCTCTTTATCAGGCATCATGATAAGGACAGTTGTTATTTATTTATTTATTATGACGATTGGCAATTTTCCCGTGACCGCGAGTCTTGACTCTGAATGACCCTATGATGTCACTCGTTGTCACTTGGTCAGTGTCGGCAGGGCCGGTTCTGGACGTTCTGCCGCCTTAGGCAAGACCAAAAAAATGCTGCCCCCAACCCCTCTCCCAGAAACATTTATCTGTGTCTGAAACAATGCGTTATTAGGAAATATTCATGTGAAATAAGATTTATTAACGAATTAGTTTAGGCCTATTTACGGATTAACAAATTAGTTTATTTAGCCTATATTTTGAAGTTGTGCAATATGATAACTTTTATACATATTTCAGAACTCATTTAGTCTCCAGCCACATAAAGTGGCCTGTTTTCTCTGCTGTCAGTCAGTGATGTTTTCTGAAATGTCCATGAGGTCCTGTAATCAAAACACCTGAAAGACAGAGGGGGAGAGGGCGAGCCAAGATTCGTTAATTTAAGAACAGTGGAGTCAGTTTATATAGCGCTCATTACGTCCGCCCGGGTCAAATTGTTAAACGAATGATCGGTATTCGTTATAACCAATTTGTATTTTATTTTTTAATTCTCATGCATATAGCCTACCACATGTATATTTAGGTGATTACATTAATATAAAGTAATGAAACTAATAGATTCGATAATAACCAACACTGTGAGAAAAACATAATAAACTGTAAAAGTACCGTTAATTTGCTGCCAGTACTTCTTCCATTTTTTTACGGACATGTCCATCAAGACATTAACGGAAAATTACTTTATGAACACAGTAGATGTCCGTTGAAAGTAATATCAGATCTCTGGGTTAACGGATGTTTAGCAACTGTGTTCACAAAGTAGGCTATTTTTCCGTTATTGTCTTGATAGACATGTCCGTAAAATACTGGCAGGAAACTACTTTTTACTGTTTTTTTTTACAGATTTTTCTTACAGTGGAATTTTATTGACTCAACGGCTGCGGAAAGCCTGAGCGAAACGGTGCAAAAGCACCACCAAGAAAAGGCCAAGCCTAGCACCCCCCTTTGCCCACCCTAAAACGATTCCATATTTTCATGTAAAAATATATAGGCTATCATTATTTTCGCTGGACAATGTACTTCGCTTTTCTAAACGGCTAAGTCCAGGTCGGCAAAGTTTGCACGGTTATGTAACCGCCCTGCAATCCCCGCAACTGAACGTAATAAAACTGATGCGCAGTCACTGAAACTCACAGCTACGTACTCTTCGAGGATCTATTCCATACCACAAAATATATTGAAATATTACAGTCTCCTAATATCCAGATATCATGGAGAGGCAGAGGCAATTTTTTTTAAAGAATAAATATATTGTCCTGTAAATAAACTCCATAATATGTAGGCTATTGCATGCCTAGCATATTAATTAAATGCAGAATTGTCTTCGTGGAATAGATGCATGCATTGGGAGTAGAAGTCATTCAGAGAACAGATAGGTGTGCTGAGCTTTCCAAATTTCACAGGCAACGGGTAAAAATCTAAAATATATCTATATCTAATTTGTCTATGTTGTACCTAAATCGCTTGAGGTAGTAGTAATTATTTGACTATCTCGCTCATCAAGCAGCTCACAGTCGCAGGGTCGAGGTAGGCGGGTTCAAATTGTTGAAATTATGCAGACTACTTTTTCCAACTTCACAATTTGCTCTTACTTTCTCAATCAGCGGAGGATGTCAGATTAAGAATATATTATTGATAGACCCATGCTGCTATGAATTTAGAAGTTTGCTTTGACAACCTGGGTGTGCCTTCTCCCAAGCACTACCAATTAACACCAAAACGACCAGGTAAAGGGAGTTCACATCTAAACAGTCATCAATTAATTGAAAACAGAGTAAAGTAAAATATTCCT
>JACXGM010033819.1:0-12162 GCA_016801145.1 Umbra pygmaea
CACACACACACACACACACACACACACACACACACAGACAAAACGTCCTCTCCTGATTTTTTTTAAGGATTTATTTAAGGAGTTCACCTGCATGCTTTTGGATTGTTTAAGTATTTAATGTGTAAATTCTCACAGATTTTTGTCCGGAAAAATTTATAATAAGCAATTTACTTTTAGTTAACTTGCTTTATAACTTACAAGCAATACGTTTGTTAGATTAATTCAATTTTAAGGCAGTTTAAGGCAGTTACATTCAAGCCTAGTGGAAACAATGACACAGTTTGACCTCAATCAGTTTTCTAAATTAAAGCCAATCTAACTTTAAAAGCAGCATGTATTCAAGAGTCAGAATTTTTCAAAATACATTCCAAACTAGAGCAAAAGAAATGGCATTGTACTGTTTGCCCTGAAATGGTTGCTTTTGAACCTAAGCAGCTCCAACATTTATGATTGAATGTACAGGTGTACAGTATAGTTTTAGAAGAAATATGAACAAAAAGAGAACAATCTTCATTGACTGATTTTCATGCCTAATTAAGTAAATGTTACAAACTAAATAAGCAAACAGTTTTTGTTTTCATGCCTGAAAAAAACGATTAACCAAACTGACCTTAAAAACATCAAGGCACCGTAATATAAAGAAATATCAAATCAAAATGACTTTAAAATAAAACCTGCATGGTGCCCAAAGACAGTCACAATACATAGCAGCCTAGTGTGAGAAATGACACTGTCTGCCTTCAATTAGCTGCCTAAACCTTGGTACAAAAGGTGTGGTCGCTAGACGAAGACACTGACCCAGATTATCATTGGACAAGCGTTTTTTTTACAAGAATAACAAACAGAACAACAGGAATTACCGTATAGCCATGAGTGATGGTCTGGATCTGGCGAAAGACATGCCTTATTACTTTTACTTATCATCTACAATAAGATATCTATTTTAAATATCTGGTGTCCTATTATTTCTCTGGCATGATAACTTTAACACACGACAGACTGTGCGTTGCCAGGGAAACACCTCAGCAGTAAAAAGGTTTCACATTAATGTTGATATAGACTGAACCGTATTAGAAATGCTTAGATCGTAGATAATATTTAGGATTTTAGGCAACATGTAATTCTTGGTATTGTGTTGTGTAATTCTTTGTCCGGTTAAAGCATTGTATTTCGATGCCCTTTATCTCGAATTAAATATTATTCACTACTAAGTACTGTCTGAGTCATTTTCCAGATTATCTCTTTTGGAGTTTACGTTCCCATTACTATCTTGTTGCGGCCTGCTCTTAAGTTTCCCTTATCACGCACACATTAAAGCTAGATAGCCTACGCACTGTTTCTGAATATCGCAGGCTACGATTAAGTTTTCCCAGGTCCCTCTAGTATTTCTCTCCGTAGCTGTTTACACACATGGATCTATGATCATTATGGGGTGAGATAGTTAGATCGGAAATATCAACAACGTCTATACTATCAATCCTCTATACACATTTATTAAGCATTTCTCAGGTCTTAACTCAGACTATTGCAACAGGGGAGAAAAGGAAATATATAAATTATTACTGCTTTAACTTCCTAAATGCATATTTATTCTATTCTTTACTCCCGTATTACACTACTCTGCGGCTTTGGGTAGATGGTAGTTCCCAAAATATCAAAGTTTTTGTAAATGGTTGTTTCTAAAAAGTTGATCCTTTCTAGATTTCTCTCTGCTGTCAATTATAAATTTAGATCTGATAAGTTAAGAGAGAAAAACTGCGAGAGGAATAGGCCTATCTGTGCCATTCCATTGGATATCATCTATAGATCTTTTCCAAAGAACAACATTGTGATTTTTTTAAAACATCATAAATATAAATCTCTTCCCAGTGCCCCCTGAATAGATTGGCATAGTTAGGTCAAAAGCAGCACCCATCGCCGTAAACATGAAAAAGCCTAAATGAATTAATTAAGCATGTGAATATAGGTAAATGCAAAAAACTAATTTCTACCAGGAAATAAAATATTTGCTTATGCTGTTGTTTGCATATGTGGTTTAAACAACTGAACGTTGTTCTGTTATTTACCTTGGAAAAATGAACTCATTGTGATGTCCAATATAAGGTTTGTAGCTACAGAACGTCTGTGTTTATCCTTAAATATTTTATAAACTGTTCACTTGACACTAATTTCAGTTTAATAATGTAATAACCCACATAAAATATAACTATTCCCCCAGCCCCGAGTTGTCTGAGTCCAGAGAGATTTAAATGTGTGTCACGTCCAGGGATTATTAGGTGGCCATGATAGAAGTGAGAGGCCTGGTTGGGAATTTGGCCATGACATTTTGGCCATGACACCGGGGTTAACACCCCTACTCTTAATAAGTGCCATGGGATTTTTTAATGACCACAGAGAGTCAGGACAGCCGTTTAATGTCCCATCTGAAAGACGGCACCCTACACAGGGCAGATGTCCCCATCACTACCCTGGGGCATTGGGAATGATCTTTAGACCAGAGGGAAGAGTACCCCCTACTGGCCCTCCAACACCACTTCCAGCAGCACTGGTCTCCCATCCAGGGACTAACCAGGCCCAACCCTGCTTAGCTTTAGAAGCAAACCAGCAGTGCAATTCAGGGCTCTATGCTGCTGGTTTTGGTTCCGTTGCTCTCCTGTGTGTGTCCTGTCTCTGGTTTGCTCCCTCATGTGTTGTATTTTGGTTCCCCCTAGTGTTACTTATGTGCCTTACATGTGTTCTGTTATTCCTACTGTGTCGTTAGGTTACGTCACTGTCATTATTGTTCCCAGGTGTCTTCTGTTAGCCCTCATTTGTTCAGTATATAGCGTGTGTTCAATGTTACTGTTGCGTGTTTCCCTTGATGTATGTGTGTTCTCCGTTTAGCCCCTCGTAGCAGTATTTGTTTGATTGAAGTACGGTGGTTAATAAAACACTAATGGTTTGCAATTCCTTCGCACCTGTCTCTCTCTCTCTACACTGCAACATACGGATACGCGACAATGTGTGGTGTTGCGCCTGGTCATTAATGTTTCCACAATTAATGTGTCGCTTTAGTAGACTCCTAGCACTACACAGTTGGCTAGCTTTCACATGTGCTACCCGAGTTCTGAATTTCATCAACAATTTTGACTTGTTCTGGGAGCGAAGAAATCTATTTAAAAGGGACGGAATTCATTGAAAACTACTCTGGACTGTGAATGCTTGCAGGCCACCTGGAATACAATACCCTTCATTCTTCCACAGTTCCACCAAAGAAAAAAATAGAAAATAAACAGCGATACAGCAATATCAGGTTCATCTCTGAAAAACTGAGGAAAAAAGTGGGTGAAATGGATGAACTATTTATGAATGACCAAAGGACTTTTTTTCAGCACTGTGTCGGATTAGAACTGCTCCAAGATTCAGCACCCATGCATAAGTTTATCAAAATCAGCCAGGGAAGCCAGCAACATATCACAGCCTCCAGAGTAACAGGCCATCTCAATAATCCTCGCTTCTGACATTTTCTGAAAAAATTGAGAATCTGGTTTATGCTGGAATCAAACTATCCCACTCTATTGCTGCAAGACCCAAGACATCAACCAAAAAGCGGTGAGGCCCTCAACCATCGAAGCCAGTTGACCCAGCTCACCCTATTCCTCCCCCTGTGAGAGCTCTTCGGCCTCTGCCATAGTGCCAGGGCTCATAGCCTCCTCAATCTGCTCCAGGTGAATCAAAAACAATTGATAACAGATCTTAGTGATATGTGTCGTGTCCCCGCTATGATAACAGTCTAAGGTCTAGGGCAGTGGTCCTCAAACCCTTCCATGGAGGGCCTAGTGTATGCTGGTTTTTGGTCTTTCCCTTCAATTAGAGCATAATTAGGACCTAGACTGCCAGGTGAGGGGAGATACTAACCAATTAGTGAGCTACTCCATCAGGCTTGTACAAGGTAAAAGCAAAAACCTGCATACACTAGGCCCTCCATGGAAGAGTTTGAGGATGACTGGTGTAGGGCCTTCTCAAACCGTACAGCAAACCCATCTAATCTGCTCCCTGTTACATGTCAAACTAAGATTGTTGTGGGGAAAAAAATTAATACTGTTAATTAAACATCGGTTCACTTAAAAATAAATCACTTCTAGTCAAAGACTTAATAACCACAAACAACCTTTGCTCTTTTTAAAGATGTCTATCAATGTAAGCAAGTGTTATTTGGGAATTACATGTTGCTCAACGCATTCAAATTGTCATTATTTATAGGCCTCTAAAATAGTCTCCAGCCTTTGTTGAGGACTTTACAGAAATGTTATCAACAATTTCCTCAGAGTTGGACTGTTTTGCTATTGCTAGGGATGTTAACATTCAGATAGATAATGTAGAAAGCAATATGGCAAAAGATATCTTAACTACTTTAAATACTTTTGATCTGACTCAACATGTACAGGGATCCACACACAATCGTGGACAAACTAGATGCACTTATCAATAAGGGTCTAAACATTTCATCGATTGTAATTAAGGATGTAGCACTGTCTCATCCTTTCTGTATTATCTTTGATATATTCATCTCTCCTACTATTGAAGCTAGATCTGTCTGACAAAACGAGATACCTGAATGAAAACACAAATGTGCTGTTTATGAAGGCTATATCTTTAACACCAAGCATGATTCCTTTAACTAAAACATTGAGAGTGCAATTGATGATTTTGCTCCTGTGAAAGTCAGGAAAAATAATGGCAGACTAAAAATACCTTGGAGAAACTCAAAAGTAGTGCAAAATATGAAGAGAATGCAGAAAAGCTGAGCTCATGTGGCGGAAGACAAAACTTGTAGTCCATTATGACATCTATAAAGACATCCTTCATGCTTTCAATATGGAACTCACCATCCTTCACCTTTGCCTTTCTGATATTTTACTTGGCCTGCCACTTCTGGCCTTAACAAGAACTTTGCCTGTGGTCTTCCATTTCCTCACTATGTTCCTCACAGTTGACATTGACAGCTTAAATCTTAGAGGTCCAGGAAGGAAAGAATTCTTTAAGGGATAGAAATATTGACAAGTCAAGTCACCTAAGATTCATAAAGAAAAAAGATAAAGGGAAAGTAAAATCAGTAGTGTGGGGTGCAGTAGCTGAGGCAAAGAGAATATTTTCAGATGAGATGGAGGAGGAGCTTGCCAAACACTTGAAACAACTAGCTGAACAGTTCAATGCCCGTCCTCTAGTTTTAATATGCAGAGAAAAACAACATCCTTGTCCCTGCCTATTGGACAAGTACACAATGTGCAGGTAGGCTAGGGTGTGCAAGAGATCACATGAATCTGTAGGTTAACTAAGGCCAACTGATCTTATCACAAAGCTAAATCTTCTAGCTAATAATGAGTTGCTGGGTGAAGATTGGTTTGGCAACTTCCTAGCATGTCGCCATCTCTCTGTCCGAGCTCCAGTGGCAACATCCCCAGCTGGTTCACTTTACCCCCTTGATTTCTCTGGTCTGTCTCAGTTTACCCCTAAGCTGGGGTAAAGTGAGACACAAGACCACTAATTTAAAAACAACCATATTTTCACTGCCCTTTTTCCTGAATACATTCTGATAATTGCCATTTCTAGAAAACATCCTAAATTAAAGGGAAATGTGTATATTTTACAAATATATCATTTTAGACTTCAGTCAGAAGGGAGCAAATGTAAAAAATGTCTCACTTTACCCCACTCTCCCCTACAGCTGTTGTAAAAAGCGAGGCTCGATTGAAGACATGCATTTTTTCCTTTTCAAGTCTATTTTGTTCTGCATGGTCAAGCAGCATTATTCATTTTCCCCGTGTTTCCTGATAGTAGCATTATACTGAAAAATATAACAATTTGACCTCACAGTTGTCTTTGTGTTTGCTAATTAGAGACTAGTGAAATTGTTTCATTATTGTTTTGGATAGTTGCCTACTTTTTTTCGTTTAAATATTGTTGATGAAGGTAAAAAACGATTTTCAACATATTCAGAGCACATATGTTTCGGGATCCCATTAGAAATATTTTTTTTTTCTAACAGGCCTATTCAAAAACAATAGCGAACATTTCAGCCAGTGAGGTGTGGATTTTAGAATTGTTCAGTTTTCTATAATTGTTGAATTATCTGCTTGCCTTTAACGCTTTTGCACTTACGAGATAAATAGACTTAAAGCTAAGATGAATCGGTTTCAAGCAAGCTTCGCATTGCATAACGGCACCCTGTAAAGACCGGTTTATCTCCATTCAAACACTCTGTGTAGGTGAATATATATAATAAAATATGTACAGCTGTTGTAAAACGTGAGGCTCGATTGAATAAGCAGCGTTATTACTTCTCCCATGTGTTTCCTTGATATATTACACTGATAAAACAATGTCACCTCACACAGTTGTCTTTGTGTTTGCTAATTAGAGATTAGATAAATCGTTTCATTATTGTTTTGTATTTTGATATAGCCTACTTGTCCTGTTAAATAGGCTACTATTGATGTAAAAAAAGCTAAGCTCACGCAACGCTGTCAGCCTTCAAGGAACCACCCTGGGGAGGCATGAGGGCCTGCTGCAAGACGTCATGACTGGGTTACGGACCCTGTCGGAGCGCCAGGATTGGATGTTCGAAACCCTGTCAGGACAATTGAGGGGGTTGTCTACTGCACCTCCTGTTACGCTAACACCTGTTCCTGATCCCAGCCACTCCACAGCATTTCCGGGACCCTCCCCGGCTACGCCTGCCTCCCGGGAGCCCCGCTTACCTCCTTCTGAGCGTTTCACCGGCGACCCCGAGACCTGTCGCTCGTTTCTGTCCCAGTGCTCCCTGATATTCGAGCTGCAGCCTTCTTCGTTTACCTCCGATCGCTCCAAGATTCCATACCTCATCACCCTTATGACGGGGAGGGCCCTGGCTTGGGCTACGGCGGTTTGGGAACAACAGACGTTGCTCTGTGGCGACCTGGATTACTTCATGGCCGAGGTGAGGAGAGTGTTCGATTCCCCCGTATCGCGGCGGGAGGCAGCTCATAAACTCCTTGGTCTTCGCCAAGGTTCTCGCAGTGTGGCGGATTACACTGTGGAATAAAGAGTCCTTGTTTGACTCTTTTCTCGACGGGCTGTCTGACCCCATCAAGGATGAGCTGGCTGCCAGGGAACTGCCCAACGAACTCGATACACTCGTTAGCCTTGCTGTCCGGATTGACAGCCGGTTACGGGAATGAAACAAGAAGAGGAGAACTGCTAATCTCCACCAGAATCGCTCCTCAGGGCATGCCTGTTCTTCCGGTTTCCGAGGGCCTCCGGGAATACCCGAACACCCCTGAGAGTTGCCGAAGCCTCACGAGTCCCCAAGAACGGAACCTATGGAGCTAGGAAGGGCGAGACTGACCCCTAGTGAACGGGAGAGGAGATTCAACAGTCGTAGCTGTTTATACTGTGGAACGGCAGGGCATTTTATCTTTACCTGCCCGTTAAAAGACCAGGCCCGTCAGTAACCGTGGGTGTACTAGTGGGCCAAGCAGAGAAGAACAGTTTTCCTACAACCCGCACCCCCCCTCCATGCTCTCCTCCTGTGGGGGTCCCAGTGCAATTCCCTGCATGTCCTTTTTGATTCAGGGGCTGATGAGAGCTTCATTGATGCCACCCTGGTTCAACAGTTGGGCATTCCTACACTGCCTCGTACCAACCCTGTGGAGGCCAGGGCCTTGGACGGTCAACCTATAGGGAGGGTTACTCTGTGCACTGTTCCGGTGACCCTGCACATCTCGGGCAACCACAGTGAAACAATTCAGTTCCTCCTCATCAGTTCCGCCCACGTTCTCATGGTGCTGGGTCACACTTGCCTCATTAAACACAACCCTCTCATCGATTGGGCTATGGGATCTATCATGGGCTGGAGCCCGTTCTGCCATGCCCACTGTCTGAAGTCTGCCAAAGGCCCCCACGTTTGCACGATCTCCAACCCTACGGCTGCCCCGGACATGTCCTCTGTCCCCGTGGAATACCAGGACTTCCAGGATGTTTTTTAGCAAATCCCGGGCATGCTCTCTTCCCCCCTCATCGACCCTATGACTGTGCCATCACCCTCCAGCCTGGCACATCCCCTCCCAGGGGGCGTCTCTACTCTCTGTCTGTTCCCGAGACCAAAGCCATGGAGGCATACATAGAGAGCTCTCTCGCCAGTGGTCTCATTCGGCCATCCTCATCCCCTGCTGGTGCAGGGTTATTTTTTGTGGAGAAGAAAGACAAGACCCTGCGCCCCTGCATTGATTATCGAGGGTTAAACGACATCACCATCAAGAACCGTTACACGCTGCCCCTCATCTCCTCTGCCTTCGAGACGCTTCAGGGGGCCACCGTCTTTACCAAGCTCGACCTACGGAATGCCTATCATCTGGTTTGGGTCAGAGAGGGGGATGAGTGGAAGATGGCTTTCAACACTGCCACTATGAATACCTGGTGATGCCGTTCGGCCTGACCAATGCCCCTGCCACGTTCCAGGCACTGGTCAACTACGTTCTGCGGGATATGTTGAACCGCTTCGTCTTTGTCTACCTAGACAACATCCTGGTGTTTTCCCGTTCTGCACAGGACCATGTTGGACACGTTCGGCAGGTACTCCAGCGGTTACTGGAGAACCAGCTGTTTGTCAAAGCTGAAAAGTGTGAGTTCCACCGCTCTACCATCTCTTTCTTGGGATACGTCATCACTGCCGGGAGCATCAGAATGGACCCCAGTAGGGTGGAGGCTGTGGAACAGTGGCCACCTCCCACCACCCGTCGTCAGCTACAGCAATTCCTGGGCTTCGCAAATTTCTATCGGAGGTTCATCAGGGGGTACAGTACCCTGGCCGCCCCCCTGACTGCACTCACCTCCACTAAGGTCTGGTTTGTTTGGAATCAGGAGGCAGCTCGAGCCTTTGCTGACCTGAAGCACCGTTTCACCTCTGCTCCCATTCTGGTCCACCCTGACCCTTCCCGTCAGTTCGTCGTGGAGGTTGATGCATCCGATGTGGGTGTAGGGGCTGTCCTGTCTCAGCGGTCAGCCATGGACCAGAAGCTCCATCCCTGTGCTTTCCTCTCCCATCGTTTTACCCCAGCGGAGGAGAATTACGACATCGGCAACAAGGAGTTGCTGGCTGTGAAGGTGGCTTTAGAGGAGTGGAGACACTGGCTGGAGGGGGCGGAGTAACCATTCCAAGTCTGGACCGACCATAAGAACATAGAGTATCTCTGCACCAAGGCAACACTACCATCCACACGGTGGTGGACCGCTTCTCTAAGGCCGCCAATTTCATTCCCCTACCCAAGCTACCCATGGCCAAAGAGCACAGCACGCTACAGCACGTTTTCCGGATCCATGGCCTTCCCACAGACATGGTATCCGATCGGGGTCCCCAATTCGCTTCCCAGTTCTGGAAGGCCTTCTGTGCTCTCATCGGGTCGTCAGTCAGCCTTTCGTCTGGTTTCCATCCTCAGACCAACGGCCAATCGGAGCGGGCCAATCAGGACCTGGAAACTACTCTACGCTGCCTCGTCTCCTCCAACCCTACCACATGGAGCAGCCAGCTAGTCTGGGTGGAGTGCGCCCGTACTCGCTCCCGAGCCCCGCCACGGGCCTCTCACCTTTTGAGTGTTCTGTGGGATTACCAGCCTCCCCTGTTCCCGGACCAGGAGAACGATGTGGGAGTGCCATCAGCCCAGTCTTTTGTTCATCGCTGTCGTAGGACGTGGAAGAGAGCCCGCTCCACGCTCCTCCGGACCGTGTCCAGATATCGCCGCTAGGCGGATCGTCGGCGGAACCCCGCTCCTCGATATCACACGGGACAGAGAGTGTGGCTTTCCACTCGTGACCTGCCCCTCCGGGTGGAGTCCCGGAAGTTGTCCTCCCCATTCATAGGCCCTTTCTCCATCACCCGTGTCATCAGCCCCTCTGCCGTTCGTCTAGCCCTCCCACGGGATTTCCGGATCCACCCTACCTTCCATGTCTCTCGTATCAAGCCTGTGTTCCTTTGTCCCCTGTCCCCTGTTCCTACTCCTGCTCCTCTTCCCCGTCTAATTGATGGTCATCCGGTTTTTACAGTGCGGCGTCTCTTGAGGGTCCGTCCTCGTGGCAGGGGCTTCCAGTACCTGGTTGAGTGGGAGGGGTACGGTCCGGAGGAGCGGAGCTGGGTCCCTGCTAGAGACATCCTGGACCCATCCCTCATCGCTGACTTCCACCAACGCCATCCCGGTCACCCAGGTACAGCTCCAGGTAGGCCGCCAGGTGGCGCCGCTCGAGGGAGGGATCCTGTCACACCCTAGAATTCCATTCCTCTGTGCTACCTGTTCCCCTCCCCTTATCCAGGTGTTCCCCATGTGCTGATTGTTTCCTGGTGTATTTAACCTGTCCTCTCTCCCTGTTCTGGTTGCTAGTTCGTCTTGTGTGTTTCCTGAGTCGTCCCAGCCGGTCTGTTTATTTCCCAGTGTCTCCCAGTAGCTGTTACTAGATTACCCGTGTACCGAACCCTGCCTGCCACGTTTACCGATTCTGCCTGCTGTCTGCCTGTGCCTCCTGACAAGTATCATTACTGTGTACCAAACCTTGTTTATCCCTCACCTGAGTCTGCCTGCTGTATATTGGGAGTAATAAATTGAGCTTGCAATCCGAACCTGTCTCTGCTGTCTGCATTTGTGTCTGGGCCTGAGTTGTGATAATAATAGGCTAGAGAGGAAATCTGTTTATAATGTGATTTTATTCTTAATATTAAAAAAAAAAAACATTTGAGAATAATGAATAACAAATTTAAAGTATTTTTCTTTGGATTTTATTTGTTATAATAGAAGCATTGTAGAAGACGTGTACAGTTGAATGTGCAGAAATTACATAATGAAATATGTAAGGGTATTTTGTCCATTGCGCCAGCATTACACGGTTGTTAATAATCAACTCTCTTCTGGCCCACAGTCAGCACATAACTTTGGCAGCCTGTGAGACCCTGTGAGAGCAAGAACTGCAAACGAAACAATTGCATCTCACACAGTGTTCATTTGTTTTATTCCATGTACATTTTCGGACTTGACACTGGGTAAGGGAAAGAACTGACCGTGCTGCCTGTTTTGCTGCCTCTTTCGCGGTGGTTTTGCAACCTAAATATTTATGAAAGTACATCCATACACGAGAAATCTAAATACAACTGCAGTATCCATTTTCCGCTAAAAATTCAATTGTTTTAAACTTTAAAGACAAAACTTTCTTTTTATGTCAGTTTCTGCTCCCGAGGAAGATGAATGTTGGCCATTTCCGCTCGGTCCGGGGCATTCCTCGTGCCGTATTCTACAGTAGCTACACCCGGGTTCTGTCTGGGGCATTCATGTGGATTCGCTAGTTATCTCAATGAATTGGTTCTCTTCTGTAGAGGATTATTGCATATGAGCAGTAGACAGTGTTACTTTAAAAAACGAGTGCTTTTTACACTTTGTATTGTCATATTTTTCAATATTTGCATTGTTATTATTTTTGTAATATCGATTATTGTCTCATCCAGTTTTGAGGAGACACTGCCTCCTTTGCCAGCCTACATTTGCATAATAGCTTTGATTATGATGGAAATGTTTTAGAAATTGTGATTGGCTTATTTTATCCTGCCATCGAGCCACAGAATGCCCATGGCTCGCGAGCATTTTTTACAGTCAATGCTCGCGAGCCTAGAGGTTCCCGACTGCTGTTGTAAGCAAAAAGTTTGGTCACATTATGAATATGGGATTATTGATATGAATGTATTGTATCTTATTTTTACAATGAGCAAAGCAATTACAAAAAAAATAGAAGCAGCATTGTTAGAATGAGCCACCTATAGCAACGCGTCATGGCAACGGCACTGACACATAAAAACTGAACGTGAATTTTCTGACTTTTGAGCACATTGCTATTGTTTTGTACACGTTTTCATATTAATTATATTCAAAATTATGTTTTAAGGCTTACATTTAAATCTGTAGTTTTATTTTGAGTGTTGTGTCAATAAATAATGGAATTAATAGAAATGGGCACAAAATGACAGAATACTTGGTTACCAAGCTGGCAGCTTTGAAGAGTGTTTGTTAAGTCCTGGTTAGACTATGTGTGTGTGTTTGTTTGCTTTTGTGTGTGTGTGTGTGTGTGTGTGTGTGTGTGTGTGTGTGTGTGTGTGTCTGTGTGTGTGTG
>JACXGM010033820.1:0-12161 GCA_016801145.1 Umbra pygmaea
ATCCTCTAGCTCTGCCTCTAATATAGAGGGCATAGAAGTAGGATTCAGGAGTTCCTCAAAGTGCTCCTTCCACCGCCCTGTTACCTCCTCAGTTGAGGTCAACAGAGTCCCACCCTTACTGTATACAGCTTGGATGGTTCCCCGCTTCCCCCTTCTGAGGTGGCGGACAGTTTTCCAGAAGCATTTTGGTGCCGACCGAAAGTCCTTCTCCATGTCTTCTCCGAACTTTTCCCACACCCGCTGCTTTGCCTCTTTCACGGCAGAGGCTGCAGCCCTTCGGGCCCTTCGGTACCCTGCAACTGCTTCTGGAGTCCCCTGGGATAACATATCCCGGAATGACTCCTTCTTCAGTCGGACGGCTTCCCTGACCACCGGTGTCCACCACGGTGGCCGTGGGTTACCGCCCCTTGAGGCACCCAAGACCCTAAGACCACAGCTCCCCACCGCAGCTTCAGCAATGGAGGTTTTGAACATTGTCCACTCGGGTTCAATGAGCCGGAGGCGTGAGTTGAAAGTCTGTCGGATAGGGGCCTCCTCCAGACGTTCCCAATTCACCCGCACTACCCGTTTGGGTTTACCAGGTCTGTCCAGAGTCTTCCCCCACCCCCTGACCCAACTCACCACCAGATGGTGATCGGTTGACAGCTCCGCCTCTCTCTTAACCCGAGTGTCCAAAACATACAGCCTCAGATCAGATGAAACGATTATAAAATCAATCAATGACCTTCGGCCTAGGGTGCTCTGGTACCAACTACACTTATGAGCATCCCTATGTTCGAACATGGTGTTCGTTATAGACAATCCATGACTAGCACTGAAGTCCAACAACGAACAACCACTTGGGTTCAGATCAAGGAGGCCGTTCTTCCCAATCACGCCTCTCCATGTGTCTCCATCATTGCCCATGTGCGCGTTGAAGTCCCCCAGCAGAACTATGGAATCCCCAACTGGAGCCCCATACAGGACTCCGTTCAGGGTCTCCAAGAAGGCAGAATACTCTGAACTCCTGTTTGCTGCATATGCACAAACAACAGTCAGAGTTTTCCCCCCAGCAACCCGCAGGCGCAGGGAGGCGACCCTCTCGTCCACCGGGGTAAACTCCAACGTAGCGGCGCTCAGCCGGGGGCTTGTGAGTATCTCCACACCCGCCCGGCGCCTCGCACCCTGGGCAACTCCGGAGAAGAAAAGAGTCCAACCCCTATTCAGGAGAATGGTTCCAGAACCGAGACTGTGCGTAGAGGTAAGCCCCACCAGATCTAATTGGTAGCGCTCCACCTCCCGCACCAGTTCCGGCTCCTTCCCCCCCAGAGAGGTGACGTTCCACCTCCCCAGAACCAGCCTCTGCCACCCAGGTCTGGTCCGTCGAGGCCTCTGACCTTCACTACCACCCATTTGGCAGCGCACCCGACCCCAGCGGTTCCTCCCACAGGTGGTGGGCCCATGGGATGGAGAGGGAGATGCCACGTTGCTTCTTCGGGCTGTGCCCTGCCGGGCTCCGTGGCAAACCCGGCCACCAGGCGCTCGCTGACGGGCCCTCCATTCAGGCCTGGCTCCAGACGGGGTCCCCGGGCTTCCTCCGGGCAGGGTCTCTCTTCCTCATCCTCGCTTCTTCATTGGAGTGTTGGTGAACCATTCTTTGTCCGGCCCCTCACCTGAGACCACTTTGCCATGGAAGACCCTACCAGGAGCACAAAACTCCAGACAACACAGCCCTCAGGTTCATAGGGACACACACCTCTCCATCACGATAAGGTGATGGTTCCCGGAGAGGTCCAAACAATACATTACAACATAATACATGTAATATGGAGTTAACCACTCAGAAACCTTGCTGTTAATTCGATCTAAGCCTTACCCAAACCCCTAACCTTAACCACTAAGAAATCTTGCTATTAAGGTTAGGGGTTTGGGAAAGGCTTAGATCGAATTAACAGCAAGGTTTTTGCGTGGTTAAGGTTCGGGTAAGGGTTTGGGTAAGGCTTAGATCGAGTTTTTTGGTCGGTGTTCATTTCACAGATTTTCTGCCATTCCATGAAACAGCCACAGAATTTGAAGTTAAGAGTCCGTGGTCATTTCATGGATTCCTGAGAGATCAGGCTGGTTAGTATACAGTGCAATTAGGCCTATTAGATACTACCCTTAAGATATTCATCAATGTAAGCACAAAAGTAGTAAAGATCCAGATTTTCTCTTATCTAAGCTATCATGACACTGTCCCTCCACACTCTTTCAACTGTCATGTCGTATTCAGTGTCAGTGATGAAGTCACACCAACTGAGTCCAGTTACAGCCAGCTGACCTTGAACCTGCCAGTAATATTCCATTCACAATTTTAATATGCCCAACCTCAGAAACTGTAGGAACATCTGGGAATTTCACTTCAGCAAGCCCGAAACAGGGATCTGCATTAGGGTCATAAACGTTGGCATCAGGACTGGCACCAGGCAGCACCAGGTAGGAAGCATCTGGGTGCACAACAAAACCACAAGGTGAGACATTCACAGAGTAACGTTCCAGCACCTCAGGTTCCCTGTCAAGGCCTATTTCCATTGCCCTAGTTTGCTTTACACCCTTGAGTATCTGCCTTGCCAGTTCCTGGCCAGATGTCTCCCCTTGCACAGGAGAAACCTTATAAAGCCAGCAGCATAAAGCCCTGTATTGCCCTGCTGGTTTGCTTCTAATGCTAAACAGGGTTGGGCCTGGTTAGTCCCTGGATGGGACACCAGTGCTGCTGGAAGTGGTGTTGGAGGGCCAGTAGGGGGCACTCTTCCCTCTGGTCTAAAGATCTTTCCCAATGCCCCAGGGCAGTGATGGGGACTTCTACCCTGCATAGGGTGCCGTCTTTCGGATGAGACGTTAATCGGGTGTGACCTGACTCTTTGTGGTCATTAAAAATCCCATAGCACTTATCGTAAGAGTAGGGGTGTTAACCCCGGTGTCATGGCCAAATTCCCAACCAGGCGTCACTTCAATCATGGCCACCTAATAATCCCCCTCCTTCCTAATTGGCATATATAACTACTCTCCACCTGATAGCTAATGTGTGGTGAGCGCAAAATGTAGCTAATGTGTTCTGGCGCAAAATGGCTGCCGTGCATCACCCAAGTGGGTGCTACACATTGGTGGTGGATGAGGTGGGCTTTTCCCCTCACTGTGTAAAGCGCTTTGGGTTCCTTTAGAACCATTAATAGGGAGTTTAGGGAACACAGGAGCATCTGGATGTTTCATGTAGTTTTTGGTCACAACAGGAGGGCACTGGTAGGAGAGCACTAAACCTCGGGGCACAGGACCAAATCTGGAGTCCACCAAAACCAGTTCTGATGAATCAGTAAGGTTGCAGGAAAGCAGAGGTTGGGGATTGAGTCCTTTGACAGCTTCTCCAATAGCCAACACTGCTGGGTCAGGGAAGTTACCTATAATAAATTTGACGTTTAGGAAACTTCATCACATTAGTATATGGTGACCAGATTTCTGACACAAAATCCGGGGACATTTTCAGCTAAGAAGCGTAAATACCTCTAAAACAGGTAATGATTTTATCTTAATAAACTTAAGATGGGGACACTGCCCCAGGGGCGTCACTAGACCTAGAGCTGCACTGGGGCACAAGCCCCCTGGGGGGGGGGGTCCATGGGCATGCTCCCCTGTAAGAACATTTTCTCTATTTTAACATTTAGATGCATCAATCTGGTGCATTTTGAAAAGAAATTCAGAGGTTAGACATGATTATTCTTATCCATGGATGGAAATATTTGTGCTGTAGCCTGAAGTATTTTGCACTTTAGAATTCTCACCATGCACACACAGATGGAATAGTTTTTTTGTCACTAGGAAGCATACCAGTAAAAAAATATATAGTAATATTTGTAAGTGGGATTGTCTGGAATCTGGCAATATAATAACCATTATGGTTGTATACACTGGCTATGCATTTTACAAAAAAAGGATTACAATATCATTACATTTTTCTTGTCCTACTCTGTTCACTTGTATTCCTTTTCTTTTGTCCCTTCACTCTTCTCTACCTTAGTTTCTCACTCTCTTCTCACTGCCCTTTCTTGCTCTTATCTATTTGACTCATCTTCCTGTCCATTCTTCCACCTGTCCTTCCTTTCCACTCTCCCTACAAGGACCAAAGCAGAACAATCTGACTGATTTGGTGAACTAATTACTGTTAGTCCTAAATTTCTGCTAAATAAATAGCATGTTAAGTATGTTAATTATGTAAAAAAATGACATTTGTGGTTCTGCAAAGAAAAAATTTACATTGTGAAGGCTACCATACATAATGCCTAGGAATTATATTTAGCAAATAATAACAATAAACCCACTATTAATTACATTATCTTAATGTAGTGAGACAACTTCAGCATGTAAATAATGCACCTAAAATATAAACCATGGTTCTTGCACCATTTTCAAAGAAACATTTGATGCTTTTTAAGACCTTTTTGAGACTACAACAAATACAATTTAAAAGACCGAAAAAAATAAAAGATAACATATTTGGCCTTGACTTTTCCTTGTCTTTTGCTCAGAGGAGAATACCTTAAAATCAAACCTTTCCAAATCAGAGTACAGTTCAAGCATATTACTAAGCTTAAATAATACGTTTAAATTAAATGATTTTCACCCCCATAGTCCCTAACTATATATGTATATATATATATATATATATATATATATATATATTATTGTTTTTTATATCGGCATTACAGTCAATTATAGAATTATAGTCAATTTTAGCATGAGGTTATAGCGGGAAACCTCACCCTAGAATTAATGGATAATCTTACTGCTACAAATATAATGTAAGGGGGACATAAAATATGGGGCAGGACTAACATTAAGAAAAACTTACATCTATTAGAATTTAAGATGTGAAATGACAATAACATTAAGCAATGTTATTGAATCCTTACCAATTGTAAAGAAAACTGTGTTTTATGGTATTGAGATATATTTTGGGGAAACTTGTGCACTCTCTTTAAAGGTACAATATATAATTTTCCAAAACAATAACAAAAGATGTACTTTGCATTAAAAAGCAAACATCACTATACCTATATTATATATATTTCTTAGTTGTGTACTTACATTATCCTAAATGTTTCCACCAACTTTCAAATCCAGAGAAATTTGTAATATAATTCAAAGACGTTTCATTTTGTACTCCGTCAATGGCGTCATATAACCTTTGACTGCTCTAGTTGCTCTAAGTTCCAGGGAACCGCAAAACATAACGTCATCAAAGTATATCTTTTGCTATTGTTTTGATTGAGAGCCCCCTGGCGGCCAAAAACTACATATTGTACGTTTAAATAGAATATAATTTTGGAAGAGAACACTGTGTTGTTGGGTTGAGATGGAGAATGTAAGTTGGCTAGACAGAGCTAGAATATTTCTAATTGATTTGTTATATAACCAAGCTTTTATAAAGTTTTCACAACAATGAAGATACTCTGAAGTTGACTGAGTTATTTCAAGGGTGCAACATTAACTTAGCAATCTACCTTAGTAAGCTAATAGAAACCTACGTAGCTAAGTTGACTGTGTACCCTCAGTGTGTTCATCATTGTCTATGTAGCTACAGTAGCTGCCTGAAGCAGATAAAAGTTATTTAGAGTTTATGACATGAGACGGTCTATCCAGCAGCAGCACATTTTAGCCGACAGAGCATGAGAGAGCAGACAGGAAGAGATTCAGTCTCATGAATCAGGTCTGAAACACGGTGGCCCAACGGGGAAAACATATCTACACAGGGTGAAGTTTTTCTCTCTTCCTTTTCTCCTGGGTGGCGCACATGCCCGCTCGCAGTGTCCGTGCTATTCTCGGACATGCGCTCTAACAATCACTGCTGATAGACCACCTTGTACACACAGTGAAAACCGGTGACATTTCCGGGGACAGCTCCAGCCAAGGACGGGTCACCAAAACCGGGGTTAAATTTGTTATGTGCTGTTATACCATGATCAGTCTGAATACTCGATTCTGATTCGCTGGAAGTTTAATGCACGGGTAATTCCAGTCAGTTTAATCATCGTTCTATATTAATGTGCTACTTTCATTAAAACAGAGATTGGAGATTGTGCTGCATGCACACCAAATTTAATTACTAAAACTCTCTTAATAACTCAAATAAATGCTATGATTCATGTAAATAAATGTAATTTCGGGTGATACTTTGCCTCCATGTTGTGCATTAAAATAGTTTTTTGCACAGCTGGCAATGGATTATTTCTTACTTATGTAATATAAGACATACATATTTATTTAATGAAAAGTTTCTTTGTTACCTGTGTATGCTCTGTAGTGTGTAGATTTGGATACATTTCTGGAAGACGTCCTTGGCTTTCTAACCACCCACTGACCTGTTGTGTCTGCAGAAATCCCCTGAACCCCTGATAAACCCTGTCTGTGAAACCAAGCCTTCATTTCTTATCAAAGCTGCAGAGAATGTGGCTCCTCATGCTTCCTCATCGACCTATAACACCTACACCTCACGACAATCTCAGCTTGTCACACTCCACACTGAATATTACATGACAAAAATGAACAATCACAATAAAGATTATTATGACACATGTTCTCACTATTTTTATCTGTTTAAACTACTCTTCCGACTACAATGTTATAAAGGTATGTGTAAAAATATCACGTTAGCTAAAGGATGCTAATGTATGGTTCGTTCTTTACCTTCATAATTAAAGATGTATCTTTCGGGGAAGAACTTGTAACTTTTGTTGAGTTTTGATTGCGGACTAATTCAATGAAATTTGACAAGTCAAAAAACATCTGCTGATGTAATTGCCGATATATTCTTCAGGGAAGTTGTGAAGAGTAACGTTAGCATGCCTGACTCCATTTCACCAGAAATCGCTTTACACAAGAAACACTAAACCGGATGTGTGCTTTAACTTTCATGAAAAAGGCCTATTATGCCAGCAACACAATATCTTATTTTTTGTTTCAAAATAAAAGTGCTCGTTTTAATTCATTGCAATAATCATTTTAAATTAATTATTAAGCTAGTGAAATGTAACCAAATACAATTTTATTGTGTGTAAAGACACAATAAGAGTATTTGGTAGCAAAAAATAACATGTTTTTAATAACAACATTTTAATAACAACAGTAACAAATACGGTACACACAATTTGATTGAATATATTGTCAGTGTTTCAAGACAAACTGAATAAATTGGCAAAACAGGGAGCCCTATTGTAGCATAAATAGAACCATAATGTAGATCATGAAACATATTTGAAATAATGAAACCATTTCTCTAACCTCTAATTGGTAAACACAAAGAGAACTATGTAAGGTGAAATTGTTTCATTTTCAGTGTAATATATCCAAGAAACAGGGAAAAATTTATAAGGCTGAATAATATTTTAAAACCACCAGAAAAGCCAAAGTATTTCCACGGGTGCATTTCATACACTATCTATGAAATACACAAAAATTAATTGTGAGTGTTCCTTCACAACAGACTTTATTTGAATGACAACGGAGTCAGAAACATCATTCCTTGTGTGTGATGTTTCGTTTGTGCTCAGTTCACATAACACATGACATAAATGGAATTGCAGAGGGTTTTATGAAAGAACTACTAGATGTCCGGGAATATATGATTATGAAAACTACATAAAACTTTCAACGTCTGTAAACATGTAGTATTTTACAGCATGCAGTTATGCAAAATGAAGCTTGCTTGAACCTGAATAATTATAAGCTTCAAATCTCTTCATCTTGTCAGCTTAAAGCATTTCTGAGGCAAGCAGATCTTTCAATAATTATACAGCTACTATACATAAAACAATTCTAAAATCCACACAAAAATATATATAATGGTCGCACCATAGAACCATAATGCAGATCCTGGAACATATTTGCTCTGAATATGTTAGTTGAAAAAAGCCCTACAGCCCCACTTTCTAATCGTGCAACATGTTATCTGTATAAGTTTGTTGAAAATCAATGTTACCTTCTACAGCAACAAAATAATACAGAAAGAAAAGTATAACTGGTTTATCTCTGAATTATGTAAATGTGGTGGATTTTCATTCTATAGATTTAAGAATTATAGTTCTACTAAGACAAAAAATGTGTGGTTGAAAATGCTGGTAACAAAATATTAAGTGGTCAAACGATAATGAATTGAATAAAACAGACATTGACATTTTTTTAGTATGGGGGAAAACATAACACATGAAAAAAACTGAGGACAGAGGGGTTGAGGGGGTGGAGGAGGGGCAATAATTATAGGCTATGACAATAACACTCAAATGGAGGGAAAAGCATGGATGTGGAGTAATTGTGGTCTAATCGATATGGAGTTGACAGAGAGATTATGCGATAGGCCTACCTGTACTGATGATAAGGATACAAGAAGACAACGCTTGAAAATGGACAAGTTTGCTGCAGTCTCAGGGTATCATTCATTCAAATAAGGTTTTCACAATCCCATTTTAATATATCCAGGAAACACAGGGGGAAAAAAAATAATACTGAATGAAACTAAACAAAATCTTTTGTTTGCAGTTCTTCCTCTCGCATAGTTTTAGCCACACTACAGACTATACTTCTATTAGTTTAAGTCTTTTTTTATATTATACTTCAATAAAATAAAACATGTTTTACACAATGCCTCTAATTATTTCATCTCTAATTAGCAAACACAAAGAACTGTGTGAGGTGAAATTGTTTTGTTTTCACTGTAATATATCCAGGAAACAGGATGGACTTGAAAAGGAAAAAATACGTCTTCAATCGAGCCTCGCTTTTTACAACAGCTGTACATATTTTCATAGATATATTCACCTACACAGAAGAGAGTTTGAATGGAGATAAACCCGTCTTTACAGGGTGCCGCTATGCAATGCAAAGCTTGCTTGAACCCGAATAATTTTACACCTTCAGTAACATACATTTGTGTACTAGCTTATGTTTTATCCTCTATATTGGCAATGCTCTCCTTATATCCAATGTTAAGTTGGCTGTCAGTTGATTTGTAAATGACTACTCGTGTAGTAATCTATTAATTCAGCTAAATCAAATCTTGGCAACAGTGACCACTTTAATGATAATTAAACTGTCAACAAGCTGCTACTTTGTTATCTATTAGTCTGTCGTTGTTGCTTACCTAAACTTCAAGTTCAAACCATTGATTGTATATTACTGGATAGAGCCATGTGTGATGTCACCCATTGGTTTGTTAAGATCTGATTTGGGTCATCAAATTTGCCGTTACAGGCGCAGATATCTCGGTTGCGGATGTGATGATTTTAGACGAGAAGGAGGAGTCTAGCTAGCTAACTGATATTAATTGGGATGCTAACGAAAAACAGTATTAATGCCAACTCCTTTGAGTGTCTTGTCATACAACCGAATGCCATAATGACGCTCTAAACACCCCTTTGCTTTATCACCAATTTTAAAATAAACAAGACCATAATTATAAAAAACATCATGATAAATTGCCGAAGGCTTAAATCTAGCGATTGAGACCATATACTCATTATGAAAATGTTTACTGAGGTAATAAATCAAGTATATTATGTCTCTCATTCTCATAGAGAATTTCTATTACAGAAACCAAGCTCTATTGCAACCAAACGTATCGCCCCTAACTGGAATTCAGATAGAATGCAGGTTTAAGGCACTCAATTGCGTCAATTTGCCAAACCAGATTCTCACCCTGTGGTTCAAACAGGAGCGCAAAAATGTGAAAATGTGAGGGACGGGGCTTGCTACTGTTGGAGTTAGAGCCTCTTGCTTCATATTAAAGACAGATACAAGTCACAGGATATCCATTGCTGCTTAAAATCTAATCATATGTGACATTACTGCAATGATGTTCATATATTTTTATCATAGCCTATTTTCTTAACTTGCCACCTAAACCTGATAAGCATTTTAAACCATGGACAAAACCCTTTTTTATAAATGGGACTATACTTTGCTGGGGTTGAATATGGAAAGGAAATCCTTTTGTTCATAACCATGTTGTGAATGTCATTTTAACTACTAGGCTACCTTCTACTTCTTAGCAAGTTCAGTGTTTGAAGTGGGGGAAAAAAAGTGCCGGTACTCTCTTGCATTGGCAAATCATTATGACATTGAGATTTCTACAGTAAAAACAAAACTTGGAGATATTGCTGGTACAAAAACAATTTATTGTTATTTATAACAACACAAATGTATTTAATTAAACAAGTTGTGTGTGTGTCCCTTGACCAACAGTCAGGCCATCCATATGTTTCGTTACTCACGTTATTGTTGATGTTAGTGTCATTGACGAAGGTAACATTAAGGTTGGTAGCTGCAGACTCCTTATTAATGCTAGCAGTTCCACTCACATCAACTGTCTAAGAAGTTTTAGGTCCGCCTGGCACAAAGTTGACCTTTTGGCCTCTAGAAAAGTCATACTTTTGACCTATGGTGAAGTGCTTTATGTTTTTTGACTCAGCAGACCCATGGGTAGAACACTGATGAATGAAACCAAACATCCTGGGTCATAGAATTTTATGTTTTATGAAATATTTATCCCAAAAAAACAAAAGAACATATGTATATAAATATATATATATATATTATGTGTTAAAGCATGTAAACCATGATAAATTAAAACTATAAAGTCTTTTTAATGCATATTGTCAAGCCCCCGGGGCTCCTTGACCAGTGTGCAAAGTTTGGAGGCCATACAACAAAATTATGCACCCATTTCTTACTATATTTCTATACGTTTTTGAAATCCCAGCTATTTTTTACATCCTGTCTGTAATGTGTTTAGTAAAAAAGGCTACAGTCTAAAAAACATGACCGACTTTGAGGCACCATAGCTCCGGCTTGGTGGTCCAGAATGTACGGTTTGCAAAATAATCGCGAATGTAGGGAGACTGTGAAGGGTTAATTAATGTTAATTTGAAACTCATGAATCGTATTCAATGTTTCTGTTGGACTTGGACCTCTGTTGATGTGTCTGGCTCTGGAACACGCATTCTTTTAGTACCTTTCTGAAGCCAGGCTAACATAACAACTTACAAAAAAACACTTCTTTTTAGAGAAACATTTTAGTTTCTAATGCCGGGCGTACACCAAAGGATTTTCACAATCCCAGACTAAAGACCGGCAGTCTTTAGGAATCTTACTGGAGTCTCGGCGCGCTCCCGTCGTCTCGATCGTTAAATGTGAGGTGATAATCTGCAGTCGGCGACCCAATTTATGCCAGTCTTTCTCTAGTCTTTCACATCAAACATGTTTGATATTATCGCAAGTCCTAGCGTAGTCATATTGACGTAAAACAATCAACAACCAATAAAATAGATCTCAGAAAACCGGAAACAGGAAGCCATCAGTCACAACAAAGAAACATTTCGAGGGACGTGGAAACACAACGAGCGAGTAGGCGAAAATGCAGTATTGACATAACTCACCTCCAGTTCCCTTTGAAGGACAGACAGACCTTGCTGTCCCCGTCCATGCAGCCAAGGCCGTGCCCATATCCTCTGACGCTTTTCTTTTCTTCTTTCTTTCACTGCAAATGACTGCAATGGCAAAAGCCACAGTAGCTAACTGTAGCTGCTTCTCCTCCATTTTTGTTAAATCACTGCTGAGCATGATGGGAGGAATTTGGTGGGAATAAAAAGCTAAAATAATCTAGTTGTAGTCTTGTAAATAGTGTCAGTACAAGATTCAGTGTTTGTAAAATCTTTAGTCTGAGACTAAAAACTGTGAACCCAAGTCTTTAGATGTGAGCTGATAATCTTATAAAGTATTTTCTAAATCTTTTCAAAGTCTTTAGGTGTACAGAAAGCATAAGTTTTCAGAGTGAAAAATCTGTTACAGTCAGGCGGCAGCCGCAGGCATCAGACTAACATCAGACAGCTTTTTTGAACTAGCGTCCGTCCGTGGAGAAGGGAACTTGGTGGGCCGACTGCTTGCCTTTACGAGATTCGTCAAGAGATCAGGGCCCGTATTTATCAAGCTTCTCAAAGTGCCATTTTAGTCTTAAGTGCTGAGAATTGACCGAATTTACTCATACTCTCAAACTTAAGTGTAAAAGCAAGTTATCAAATTTCTCAAAGCTAAGAATCACTCTTACTCTCCCAGTTATTTAAGACAGATCGAGAGGTCTCTTAAGTGGTTAAGAGTTGCCA
>JACXGM010033821.1:0-12161 GCA_016801145.1 Umbra pygmaea
TGTTTGAATGTTTCTGACCTGCAGGTGTGTGTTAATGACTTACAGGTGTTTGTGTGTTTCTGACCTGCAGGTGTGTGTTAATGACTTACAGGTGTTTGTATGTTTCTGACCTGCAGGTGTGTGTTAATGACTTACAGGTGTTTGTATGTTTCTGACCTGCAGGTGTGTGTTAATGACTTACAGGTGTTTGTGTGTTTCTGACCTGCAGGTGAGGCAGCATCTCCATTCTGCTTTGGACTGAACGGGGAGGGCGGCTCCGCTGCAGTGAGTGGGCTGTTCTCATTGGTCATCTCTACACCACTGTCGTTCTCTGATAGGCCGTCAGCCACTGGCATGTCCCCATTTACCTCAGCCTGAGATGGGAGATGACAGAGAAGAAGAGAAGAAAGTATAATAAAATATTTAAAAAATTGTTGTACATAATTAAAAACAAGTTTTTTTATCTTGAAAAGAGCAACAGAAAATAACAATAATAACAATAATAACAATAATAAAGTTGTGTGGCATTATATTAAAGGGGCACACAACGATACAGTGATCTGGAGGATCTAAGCTTCTCTTAGACATTTGTCGGAAAACAAGATAAGTTTCCCTCATGCTTGGCTTAAGAAAGTGCAAGATTTCAAATATCATTGACAGAATCCTTAGCACTACGTCATTGCCAGTGGCGGAAATAAGCGTCCATTTATAACAATAGTGCTACAAGGCTTACAGATACAAGCCTTGGTTGTTCTTGATTTTTTAAGGTATAGCATGTCTTTCTGTGATGTTTCCATCAGGTTTTGTGTTATTAAACAGACAAGGTGCCACAAACATTTTTGTATCTAGAGAACCACGACGCCGCTAGGATAAGTAATTTGAAGGTGAAATTTGAGTCAGGTGATCTCTGTAAAAATGTCTGATCAAAGTCTGATCTTCACAACATATGTTTGTGGAAGTGTACTATCAGTGTTGGTGAGTAGTTGACTACAAGTAGCGACGCTACTAACTTAACTACATTTTTCAGTAGCTTGGCAGTAGCGCAGTTGCTTTTAAACAGAGTAGCTTTTCCAGGAACTAACTACTTTTTGCAGCAAGTAGCTGTGTAGCGTGAGCAAAAGCTACATTGTGTTTTGTCGAGCCCGTCATTAATGAAGCAGCACAGCTTCTTATTAGATTACAAACAAAATGTGTGCATATCGCCACCTGTTGTTAAATCACGCATCTTCCGGCTTAAGGTTCACTGACGTACAGAAGTGGGTTGACAATTTAAGTCCGTCATACCCATGCTATATTACTCATGAGGAACAAGACATGGCAGCAGAATCGGAAAATGGAGAAACAACTAATTACCCATGGCCTTTCATCCTAGTTCATGTCTCTCTAAGAAACGACAAGTAAAGCCTGACAGTCTGAGATATTTGAGCATTGTGTGTAATAAAACAATATTGTATTGCATTGTTTTAAACAGAAAATATTTAACTTAATACATTCCTCAGACACTTATTCAGTTATTTATAATATACATTGTTAAAAAAAATCAAAGTAGTTTCAATGTAGTTAGCTACTTTTTGATAGTAACTTGTAGTGTAGCTAACTACTTTTCAAAAAGGGTAGCTTGACTGTAGTTTAACTACAATAACTTACAACTAGCTTGTAGCTTGTTAAACTACAGTTTCAGAGTAGCTACCCCAACACTGTGTACTATGGCACGAACAAAGGAGATTTCTGAGGATCTCAGAAAAAGAGTTGTTGATGCCCATCAGTCGGGAAAAGGTTACAAAACCATTTCTAAAGTGTTTGGACTCCACCATTCCAGTCAGACCGATTGTGTACAAATGGAGGACATCGAAGACCATTGCTACCCTCCCCAGGAATGATCGACCAACAAAGATCACGGCAAATAATGGCCTGCAAGGTCAAAAAGAAACCCAGGGTAACTGCTAAGCAACTAAAGGGCTCTCTCACATTGGCTAATATCAATGGTTCATGAGTCCACCATCAGGAGAACACTGAACAACAATGGTGTGCATGGCTTTTATGCTGCTTCTGGGCAAGGAAGGAAGCGTCTAAGAAAACATTAGATGCTCCAGATGAAAAAGTAACTCAAAGTTCAGATGAAGGATTAGAGTCTAAAAAATAAAGCGATATATGCGTAGGCATACGTCATAAACTTACATCGCAAGTGTTTGAGTAATTACTCTCACTGCCAGAAGGGGGAGACAGAAGTTCCGCATTGCAGCTTTAAAGCTACATTGTGTTTTTTTTAATTCTTAGCACCCCTTTGTTCTTAAAAAATATGTGCTCATTCATGTGTAATTACTTCCACCAACTAATCAAAGTATTCTTGTAAGCGTAGAATCTTCCAATCAGAATATATACGATGGAGTTGCTCGAATTGCGGAAGCCATGTTGCGCCTCCATCTTTAAAATACATTAGCCAAAGAGGGACATACCTGGAAATTCATGCTCCGCCTTTCGTGCTTTTATAGTGGCACGGTGACGAATGCAAGGGGGAGATTACTCTGCAGATTTGAAAGCCTGTTGAAGATGGAGGATCACATCTATTCTCAAGATGTAATGGTAGCGCTGGCCCTAGCAAGAACCGTTCACCTGGCAACACCAACTATATTATGCCGGCAACATGAACTCAGATTTACCATTTCAAAATAATAGCACTCGTAATTCATTACAATAATCAATGTTAATTCATTGCATATGTAGTGTGTCCATGTGTGGCTAAAATTAGTCTTCTGTTAGATGAAACAGACTCTAGTGAATGTATTTCAAATGTAAATTTCTGCTATCACATACAGTGGGGCAAAAAGATGAGAGTGACCTGTAATTTTCATCATAGGTGCACTTCAACTATGAGAGGCAAAATGAGAAAGAAAATCCAGAAAAACACATTGTAGGATTTTTAATGATGAAAGTTAATCTCAATACTTTGTTATATACCCTATATTAGCAATGACAGAGGTTGGTGGTAATTGGTGGCTAACTAAATACTTTTTTGCCCCACTGTACTCTTTTTGTTTCTTTACACACAATACAATTGCATTCTGTTACAATTCACCAGGTTTATAATGAATTAATAATGATTATTGCAATGAATTCAAATGAGCGCTATTGGTTTGAAAAAAATAAAAATCAGAGTTTGAGTTGCTGGCCTAATAGTGGGAGGGGCTAGAAAGTAGTATTCAGTCGGTTGTCAAATACAATTTCACTGCAAGATGGGAGCAATTCTTACACAATGTAACTTTAAAGTAATTTTTTTTGAATGGTCAAATCAAAGTTCTGCCATTAATTTTCAACCTAAAATTTTCAACCTAAAGTTGCCGCAACTTTCCTAAAGTTGCCGCAACTTTCCTAAAGTTGCCGCAACTTTCCTCCATGCCAATATGCAGGACTGATCAACAGTTGCTGGAGATGTTTCGTTTCAGTTATTTGTGCACAAGGTGGTCACGCCAGATACTGAAAGCATGAAGAATGATCTAGTATTCCCCTGTATTTACACACTTTTTTCTCATTGAATTGTAGGACTCGTGGTCTTATATCTTTCCAAATGAATGCTGAAACTTTCTTTTGCAATCTCTCCCAATACCCTTGTAGGGTGGTGAGAGGTAGCATGCTACTAGGAAAATTGATTCGAGGCACAAAAATTGATTTTCATAAGTGATATACAAGCCTGAAATTAGTATGGAAAGAGACCAGCGTTTCTGGAGTTTTGTACTAGAGTTGTTTGGATGGGAAAAATGTCCAATCCAAGGTATTTCACGGACTGGATAAATCTGGAGGAAGTATGGTTTCAGTCATTGCTTTATTCAGTGTATTCATGGGGATTACTCCTGATTTTTTATAACCTCTAAAGGATCTGTATCAAAAATATTTAACACAAGGAATTGGATACATTGCCTACTTATAATATTATACTTCTTAGTTCATTTCTTGCAGCCTTTCTCAAAAGTGGCAACAACTGTTGAACTAGATATGCAGATTATAAAATGGATCAAAGAGAGTGAAGCATCCAACATTGTCAAGCTGTCACACCTCATTGCATTGACAGGAAATGGGGAGAGGTGAGCAAGAGAGAAAAAATTGTGAGATGAGGCAGAGTGAGAGGAGGTGGAGATTGAAGGAATGAGGAGTGGGAGGCAGTAAGGAAGTAGGGGGTGATAGAATTAACAGCCTGCACCACAGTCAGACTTCCTTTTCAGGAAGCGTAAGCCGGTGGCCTTGGGAACAATGCAGGCAGCTGTGGGGTATCAGGAGTCTTCCCCTGGAACGCCAGACTCAGTTCCCTATCCTTACAGCCACAGCTGTCCTCCAGTGCCAGAGCCTCTTGCCAAAGCTAAAGCAGCCAGTTAGTAGGCACAGGCCAGGACACTGCGGCTTACTCTTCCCACAGACCATCAGACTGTTAAATGGTCAGAAATACTAACAGACATGTCATCATGAACAATTACACTGACCCCCTCCACCATTGGGCACCATGCTTCTACTATCCTCCTGTCTACCTATAGTCACTATGGTCTGTTACACTTGATAATCTACCTATCTGTGTATATACAGTATACACACCGATCAGTCATAACATTATGACCACCTGCCTAATATTGTGTAGGTCCCCCATACACAACAAACTATGATGCACTGTGGTCTGAAACCTTTCTATCAAAACCAGCAACTATTTCAGCAATTTCAGCTACAGTAGCTCGTCTGTTGGATCGACCACACTGGCCAGCCTTCGCTTCCCATGTGCATTAATGAGCCTTGGCCGCCCAGTCACCGGTTCACTGCTTTTCCTTCCTTGGACCACTTTTGATAGGTACACAGTAAAAACGTTGGTGTTAACTTAACACTCTTCAGTGTATATATAGGTCCACTGGATTTAACACTGACGTTTTTACTGTGTACTGACCAGTGCAAACCAGGAACACCCCACAAGAGCTGCAGTCGTGTAGCCATCACAATCTGGCCCGTGTGGTTCGATCCATGCACTGCGTGTCCGGGGAAAAGTTGATGTAACTTGCTGTACTCTTTATACGATCCGATATACTCATTATATGACCCATTTATATGATTCAGAAGGTACAGTTACATGTACAGACTGTATATAAGTCGTTACCCTTTTAAATATTGTTTAAATATATAAACATTTTTTTTATACACTTTTAATAAGCTCTTAACTGGCTTCCTGGTTAAATAAATGTGAAATAAAAATACAACCCAACCCAGTCCTGAATAGCAGACAGCCTGTACAGCAGAGCACATTTCAAAGCTTTACAACACACTGGGAAACTGCCTCTAATATGCAACAATGTTATACTATCAAAACAATGAGCAGCTTTTCCCTCTCTCCGCCTGGTCAAGCTTAATGAACAGGAAAAGGGAGCCGTCAGGTCAGATTCCTCCAAACGTTTCAACGCAAATCACACCTACGCCAAATTGCGCTCTGGGCCATAATGCACCCAGTTCACAATGGATACAGCGATTATTAGACCCCACAGGGGCCCTACCTTTCTGTCTGCAGGGCACATCCTCAGTCTCTGTCATTAGTGAGATTAGACTTGAGAAAGGTGACCAGTACACCCCTCAGTGTGCATCAGCCCCCACCCAGGTATCCGCTCTCTGCACCTGTCTTGCCCAATCAGCACCAGATCTGGCCAGGACTGTGTTAAAGCCTCTTAATGCTGTATATTATAGTGCCATTCGTTTTATTACATGAGACAGGTTCAGTACACACCATTGCATCCTTTATCAGAAAGTAAAATGGCCTTCTTTAAAATTTCTTAGAGAAATGCATTTAGCACTTTTTGTTTATAAAGCTCTTCAGCACAAACTACCACCTTTTATTAATTCACTTTTAACTGTTAGATTGACGGACTACAAGACCTACTTTTAGTTTCTTTGCCCCTCACATTTGGAATGAGGTACAATGTCCTTTTAAGAAGTCTTTATCACTTGCATTTGCAGTTGAATTTGGGGAAACGATTTGATGCATTTGTTGTGTTCATCTCAATTGCTTTTGTTTGATTTGTTCATTGCAAACAGCTGAAAGTCAGTAAATTTTGACAATAAACCCAATTTTATTTGTTGCCTATGCCCCCCCCCCCCAGGCAAAGCCCCCAGGCATAGGCAACTGTGACACAGTTTTGCTGTAAAGCAGTGACTTCGACCAGACGTTCCCAAAGTGTGGGGTGTGAGGCTTCCATTTGGAGGACACAAGTGAAAAGCTAATCACCCCAAAAAACATGTTTGGAAATATGAATGCTGTTTTCCCAGGGTCAGAATCATCCATTATGTTATTTTAATGAGTACACAGATTGAGAATAACCTTGTTTGTTCTATATGGAAGGGGGATGTTTTAAATACATTCCACATTTTTTTTACATCAATGTATCCGCTAAATATCAAGCTGCTTGTTTCAGGTGAGGTAGTTTAGAGCAGTGAAACAGCTGTTGGTCTCCAGGACAGGTTTAAGATCCACTGCCATTAAATAAATGGAGTGAAAACTATGATTAAAATTACATTTACAGCAATGGCCTGGGGAGAATTTGGGAAAGGGGATGAAAGAGCCAATTGAAAGAAGGGGATGATTAGGCTGTCATGATGGTATGAGGGCCAAATTAGACAACTGAAAGAATTGTCTGAGAGCATCAGAAACAGTATTATCAACCACCATAACAATGCTAAACGTTACCAAACATTTTGTTTCCCTGTTTCAACAGCTCACAACATTATTAAGAAATTTGCTGCTCATGAAACTGTCAAGAACCTTGCAGGATGTGGTGGTATGAGAAAAATATATTATGTTATATTTTTCAAAGAATGGTGTGAACTGTGGATAAAAACACCAAGTACACCGCGTTCAAAATTATTATGCAAATTATATTTTACAATGATTTTCCTAAATAGTCTATGCAAATGACAGTCAGTATAATTTTCAAGTCACCAATCGTTAGGGTATAAGTCGAATTTCATTGAACAAACCACCCAATGAAAACAGTATTTATTTTCAAAAATAAAAATCTCAAAAGGCACTGTGCCAAGTTATTATGCACAACAGAGTTTCTAAACATTTTATAAGTTGTAAAGAACTGAAAATGGTAATTTGTTGAATTTGCAACATTAGGAGTTCAATCAAAGCTATTTCAATCAAACACATCTTAACAGCGCAAGTTACATGTTAACATAGGACCCCTTCTTTGATATCACCTTCACAATTCTTGCATCCATTTAACTTGTGAGTTTATGGAGAGTTTCTGCTTTAATTTCTTTGCAGGATGTCAGAGTAGCCTCCCAGAGCTGCTGTTTTGATGCAAACTGCCTCCCACACTCATAGATCTTTTGCTTGAGGATGCTCCAAAGGTTCTCAATAGAGTTGAATTCAGGGGAGGATCGGGGACACACCATGAGTGTCTCTCCTTTTATGCCCATAGCAGCCAATGACACAGAGGTATTCTTTGCAGCATGAGATGGTGCATTGTCATTCATGAAGATTATTTTGCTATGGAAGGCACAGTTCTTCTTTTTGTACCATGGAAGAAAGTTGTCTATGAGAAACTCTATATATTTTGCCAAGGTCATTTTTACACCTTCAGGGATTCCGGCCCAAAACATGACTCTGCCGCCTCCTTGCTGATGTTGAAGCCTTATTGGCTCTCCCCAGGGCTTCGTTCTTAGTCCGCTCCTCTACTCACTATTCACATATGACTGTTTTCTCATTCATGACTCAAACTCCATATTCAAATTTGCAGATGACATAGCTGTGGTGGAGTAACTAACAATGAGGATAATGCCTACAGGGTGGAGGTCTACTCATTGGTATCATGGTGTAGCACAAACAACTTAGTTCTCAACACAAAGAAAACAAAAGAAATCATAATTGAGTTTAGGAAATGTAGAAACAGAAGCCACAGTAGTCTTGTGATACATGGAGAGGAGGTGGAACAGGACCCAAGCTTCAGATACCTAGGTGTATATATAGCGGAGGATCTGACCTGGGGAGTAAACACTAAGCAGAAAGGGAAAAAGGCTCAGCAGAAACTCAGATACCTAGGTGTATATATAGCGGAGGATCTGACCTGGGGAGTAAACACTAAGGAGAAAGGGAAAAAGGCTCAGCAGAAACTCAGATACCTAGGTGTATATATAGCGGAGGATTTGACCTGGGGAGTAAACACTAAGGAGAAAGGGAAAAAGGCTCAGCAGACTCTTTTTCCTGCGAACACTAAGAGGCACTGGGCTCCCGCAGGAACTCCTCACACATTTTTATAGGTGCACAATAGAGAGTGTGCTGGCATACAGCTGTACAGTGTGGTTCTCCAGCTGCACTACTGAGAAGAGAAAAGACCTGCAGCGGGTAATTAAAACAGCCCAGAGAATCATTGGTGCCCCTCTTCCAAGCCTTGAGGACATATACTTCAGTAGGATACAGAGAAGAGCAGAAAGTATCTGAGCAGACCCTACACACCCTGGCCATATCATTTTTGACACCCTACCCTCAGGCAGGCTTATGCCTGCAGTATACTTAGCTTTCCCGACCGGGCGCACGCCAAAGTGACGTCAAAATGACGTAGATTTTGCTGGCGCGTGGAGATTTCAAGCGTGCGAGCCAAGGGCGCGCACCACTCTTTTTTTTCACTGCCGCGCTACAAAACGGAAACAGGAAATATGGATGAATTCGAGAGCACAGTGAACGATTCATAATAACAGAGTTAATGGTTCATAATAAAACTGTAAATGGTTCATAACAACACAGTTAAGATAATCTTAGCCACTGTTGACATTAACGTCAATGCTGCTGCCAGTTCTGCCATCGTTTACCTTTTTCTTCTTCTAGTCCATGCAAATATCTAATTCGGTCGCCTCTCCTTAACTCCAAAACCTCTGTTCAGGAGAAGACTGCAACTAGTGTCGAGAGCACCAACACAAGTATAAATAGTTACGATGCATGACGTCACTTTGGCGCGCGCCAGGTCGGGAATCTGTAGTATACTGTGCGCTTTAGGGTCATGAGGGCGTGGAAAAACCGCATGAAAAATTGCTTTTTTCCTACAGCAATAAATGAGCTGCTAAAAGGCTAAGATAAGCTGGACTTGAACCATACTGTGTTGATAAAGCAATGGTTTTTCTTTATTTACAGTGGGGCAACAAAGTATTTAGTCAGCCACCAATTGTGCAGGTTCTCCCACTTAAAAAGTTGAGAGAGGCCTATAATTTTCATCATAGGTACACTTCAATGATTAAAGACAAAATAAGAAAAAAAATCCAGAAAAACATATTGTAGGATTTTTATGAATTTATTGGTAAATTCCTCAGTAAAACAAGTATTTGATCACTTACAAACTAGCAAGATTTCTGTCTCTCACAGACCTGTATTTTCTTCTTTAAGAGGCTCCTCTGTCCTCCACTCGTTACCTGTATTAATGGCACCTGTTTGAACTTGTTATCAGTATAAAAGACACCTGTCCACAACCTCAAACAGTCACACTCCAAACTCCATGTAGACATGTACCAGGCTGGGAAGACTGAATCTGCGATAGGAAAGCAGCTTGGTGTAAAGAAATCAACTGTGGGAGCAATTATAAGAAAATAGAAGACATACAAAACCATTGATTATCTCCCTCGACCTGGGGCTCCACGCAAGATCTCACCCCGTGGGGTCAAACTGATCACAAGAATGGTGAGCAAAAATCCCAGAACCACACGGGGAGACCTAGTGAATGACCTGCAGAAAGCTGGGACCAAAGTAACAAAGGCTACCATCAGTAACACACTACACCGCCAGGGACTCAAAGCCTGCAGTGTCAGACGTGTCCCCCTGCTTAAGCCAGTACATGTCCAGGCCCATCTGAGGTTTGCTAGAGAGCATTTGGATGATCCAGAAGAGGATTGGGAGAATGTCATGTGGTCAGATTAATCCAAAATAGAATGTTTTGGTAAAAACTCAACTCGTTGTGTTTGGAGGAGAAAAAATGCTGAGTTGCATCCAAAGAACACCATACCTACTGTGAAGCATAGGGGTGGAAAAATCATGCTTTGGGCCTGTTTTACTGCAAAGGGACCAGGACGACTGATCTGTGTAAAGGAAAGAATGAATGGGCCCATGTATCGTGAGATTTTGATTGAAAACCTCCTTCCATCAGCAAGGGCATTTAAGATGAAACGTGGCTGGGTCTTTCAGCATGACTATGATCCCAAACACATCGTCCGGGCAATGTAGGAGTGGCTTGGTAAGAAGCATTTCAAGGTACTGGAGTAGCCTAGCCAGTCACCAGATCTTAACCGCACAGAAAATCTTTGGAGGGAGTTGAAAGTCTGTGTTTACCAGCAACAGCCCCAAAACA
Source organism: Umbra pygmaea (assembly GCA_016801145.1). Lineage (NCBI taxonomy): Eukaryota > Metazoa > Chordata > Actinopteri > Esociformes > Umbridae > Umbra > Umbra pygmaea. The sequence continues at coordinate 10,332 of JACXGM010033821.1, forward strand.
TCACTGCTGTAGAAGAGATCTGCATAGACGTTTGACCTCTGTCATTGCCAACAAAGGGTATATAACAAAGTATTGAGATTTTTTAATTTTAATTTAACCTTTATTTAACCAGGTAAGTTGACTAAGAACAATTTCTTATTTACAGCAACAACCTGGGAGCAATTAGGGTAAAGTGTCTTGCCCAAGGACACAACAACATTTGGCTCAGTCGGGAATTGAACTGCAACCTTCTGACTACAAGTCTGACTCCCTACCCATTGAGCCATCTGCGCCCTATGATGAGATGAACTTTTGGCATGGTGGCTGAGTTGATCTGTGTTAATTATGCATATTTCTGGAAGACATCCAGTTAAGCAGTTCCGGGTTAGAGTTAGGTTAGGTTGAGTCAGAGTGGTGTAGTTCTGGTTAATTAAATATTACGTTCAGCCGGGTTCTATTAAGTATTTGCGCTACGGTATAAAGAGGGCTGCTTAACTGGAGAGAGCTGTCGGGCATTGATTGTGTATGCGTTACGGTGTGTTTATGTAGAGGGACAACGACTGTTGCCACTATTATTTATGATCGCTTCCTTGTGCGGAACAGGATTATCCTTTCTTGAATTGTTAACCTCCGGAGTGTTTGTGAGTTGTGTGCAGTTCATGGCTTGCTGTATATGTAATGGAGTTAACATTCACTATTATTGCTGTCCCCTTAAGGTACGAGTCATGTATAAGTATAGTTGAGATAAGGCGTACGTTCGGTTTATTTCTAACGCGTTCTATGCCGCGGTTAAGAGCATAGTATTAGAAATTCTCATTACGTTGTGCATTCTCCTATCCTTGTACCGTTGTACTAGTGAGGAACTGTTAATTGTCAATTACGTTACTGCAAGCAACTGGACATATTAAAACCCACAGAACTCTGCTTCCTGCCTGCTCTACTTCTCTTTTCTACACACCACCCTTGTAAAACGTGACACAATGTGATTTTCTGGATATTTTTTCTCATTTTGTCTCTCATAGTTGAAGTGTACCTATGATGGAAATTACAGGCCTCATCTTTTTAAGTGGGAGAACTTGCACAATTGGTGGCTGACTAAATACGTTTTTGCCCCACTGTATTTATCTTTTTATTATTGCTGACAATGTCACTTTTTATCTACCGATCTACTATCTTTATGCTGCTAAGTAAGTGATTGATGTCATCTTAATTTCATTGTGTAGGGATATGCAATGACAATAAACTATCTATAAAAAAGAAATCTATTATTGGGACATGGTAGCCATCCACCAACCATCCACTAATCCATCTGGACCATCTAGGGCTGCACAACTCATTAGTAAACAAGACTCTTTGAATATTAGTTTTCATGTATTTCTGGGCCCACTGCAACCATTTCTGCCTGTAAGCATTGGTTAAGGTTGGCCGACTAGTAGGTCTATGCACAACCTTGAGGTTCATGAGACTCCAGAGGCACCAGCAGCTTCAAATATCTGTTTGCTACTTTGTAATGGCATTGTAGCAGCTGCTCTCCTAATCTGATGAATTTGTCTTGCAGTAACCTTCCTCATTAGGCCTTTATCTGCACGATCCACAAATGTCTTCACACTACAATGATCACGCTTAAAGGGATACTTCACCCTACAGCGATTTGGAGGTGCTAGTAGCTTCTCCCAGACATTTGTAGAACAGTGAGATATGTTTAATACATGCCTGGCTAGTGTAAGAGCAAGATTTGAAATTTCGCGGGGAATTTTCACTCGCTGACGTCACCCCATGGTATGAATCGACTGTGGGTATAGGAAAATGCATGTAGGCGTGTATTCGGTCGCGAAAATAAGCATCCCTGTT
>JACXGM010033823.1:0-12161 GCA_016801145.1 Umbra pygmaea
TCCACCATGTCCCACTGGCAACCTTACAGGCCCAGGCCATAACACCCACACCTGTGTTTTTGATCTGTTAGTCAGTTGTTGGGGGGGGTTCTTCACCATCCACTACAGTGTTCTTCCTCTGTCTACCGGGTCTTTTGGCATTATTAAGTTCACCGGTTGCTTTTTTCTTGTTATAATGAACCAAACAACTGACCAGTTCATGCCCAGGGTCTTTGCAATGTTGCTGATTGATTGATTTTCATTTCTGAGACTTATGACTGCCAGTTTAATTTGCATCATAGATGGCTGCAGTACAGGCCTGGCAAAGCAACACCAGGGTAGTTACCCAGCATCTGGTGGTGTCGGTAGATTGAGACATCAAAGAGTCATTGCATGCAAATGATATGCTCTCAAATATTGACAAGCATTACTTTATTCTACATTATGTTAAACTATCCATTGTTTTTGCAGCCCGAAAATGGGGGGACCATGTATGAAACGTGCTGTAATTTCTGAACGGTTCATCCCATATGTATAAATACATCCTCAAAGCTGACAACCTGCACTTCAACCTCATTGTATCAATTCAAACTTAAAGTGCACAAACAAAATAACAAACAAATGGTCACTGTTCAATGAATTATGGTCCTCACTGTTTATATTTCAAGTACATTTATTTGAGAAAGGCTGTAGAGCAGGAAAGGCAGCTCATAATTGTTAATGAATTTATGTTTGCCTGTTGTCGCAGTTACTCTGAAATGTGTAGAGTGAACATTGTGACATCAAGGGGAAGACAAATGAGAAGGAAAAGCGAGTAATAAAGAGAGAGGCATAGTTATAGATAGTGGGAGGTGGAGAAAAGCAGTGCCTCTCTCCCTCCCTTTCTACATCCTAGATAACAGTGTGTGAAATGAGGAAGGGGGGAGGATCTCTGTCATGCACTCAGATACAGTACATACAGACATACACACACATACACACCCATTCTAATGGACATGCCGAGTTTTTTCAAAGACGCCACAGCCGCAGCAGTTCCTGCTGTGTTTCATTGGCAGTAGAATACGTTGTCAGCAGGAGTCTGCTCTCTGAACGTCTGGTCACTAGACACACACAGAGACAGGTTTACCACCACACTGGAGTTATGACTGACTTCAGGATCACCAAGAGTGGCCATGTGTACCTCAGTCCTCCGGGTATAAGACAGGTTCAGAGGAGGCGTCACAGCGATGTGAGTATTCATTCATGTGGTTGTATATGTGTAAGAGACTTAGACATTCAGTAGAGCTGGAATCTCACATTGTAGTGTTTCTGTAAATCCACAACCATTAGTGAGTACTAGTCAGAACCGTTGTTCTCACTTAAAAGCACAGCTGTCTTATCACTCATATTAGTGTGTTGATTTCTCCCGTTCATGGAGATTTGTTAAACATGACAAATGTGCCACTTGATAGGTTTACAGTATCTAGACAGTTGAGAAGCTAGTAATGGAGACCATCAGATCAGAGTTTGTCTTTGTCACAGTTTGCAGTGCCAAAATTACTTATTACCTTTCAATCGTTTGCTTGTCTCTGGCAGAGTTCAGTCACCCAGCACTGGTAAGCTAGGTAGTTTACTACTGAACAGTTTCAGGTTTGGTGAAGCGGTTAAAAGTAATATCTCCTTTTTATGTTTCCATCATCCCTGATATTTTAATTCATGTTGATTTGCACTTAATGTTTGTTTTCAAGGCGGCAACAAAGATCTGACATGATATCATTTGGCACTGTTTGTTCACATGGACAACAATAGGTTGCACCCATGGCTTTATTGAGAAATGCCATCGTTATGTGTGACAATGTGTGTATGTGAGTTTGTGGGTGGTGTGTATTCAAGCCCCTACAGGAAGTCCTGGTGTGCCCATAGTAAATTGATATTGTCATGGTGAAACATCAGCTAGACAACCTTGTCCACTTGGGTTACATGGTACAGACTTGGTCTATCTGGAAAACATACTGGAATGGCATTGGCAGTCTGACAATAGCTCAGGGATCTTCCAGCCTTGCCTTTTGTCCATGGACGCCCACCCAAGTCATTTGTCAGTCCAGGGACACCCATGTAACACAAGTGGATGAAAATAACTTAATATTTAGAAATTAAATTATTCGTTTAGATGTTTAACAACTTAAATAACCCCATGTAACTATTTAAAGGCAACATAATCAATTATGCACACCAGTTTTTCAGCACATATCCCTTGCTATACATAATCATTTTCAATATAAAGCCAATATAAAATAAACATAAATGATAATAATTTAAATTAATAATTTGGTAGGATTTTCCCATGGACCTGTTCAATAGCCCCTCGTACCCCCAGGGGGCCCCTGACCTCTCATTGAATACTCCTGCTCTAACTCACCATCTATATTTCATAACTTCCCTTCAAAGCATTGTGGTCAGGGTGGAGCTGGGTAGTAGGTTCTGTACAGTCGTGGTCAAAGGTTTTGACAATGACACAAGCATTGATCTCCACAAAGTTTTCTTCTTCAGTGTTGATAATGGCAATTTGCATATACTCCAGAATGCAATGAAGAGTGATCAGATGAATTTCAATTATTGCAAGGTCCCTTTGAACTTAACCCCCCCCCCAAAAAAAAACATTTCCACTGCACTTCTGCTCTGCCACAAAAGGACCAGCTGTCATCATGTCAGTGATTGTCTTGTTAACACAGGTGAGATTGTTGAGAAGGACGAGGCTGAAGATCACAATGTCATAGTGATTGAGTTAAAATAACAGACTGGAAGCTTTAAGAGGAGGGTGGTGCTTGAAATCATTGTCCTTCCTCTGTCAACCATGGTTACCTGCAAGGAAACACGTGCCACCATCATTGCTTTGCACAAAATGGCTGCACAGGCAAGGAAATTGCAGCTAGTAAGATTGCACCTAAATTAAACATTTATTGGATCATCAACAATTTCAAGGAGAGAGGTTCAATTGTTGTAAAGAAGGCGTCAGGGCCCCCATGAAAGTCCAGCAAGTGCCAGGACCATCTCTTAAAGTTGATTCAGCTGCGGGATTGGAGCATCACCAGTGCAGCAGAAAGGCAGCAGACAGGTGTGAGTGCATCTACACACAGAGTGAGGTGAAGACTTTTGGATGATGGCCTGGTGTCAAGAAGGGCAGTAACGAAGCCACTTCGCTCCAGGAAATACATCAGGGACAGCCTGATATTCTGCAAAACATACAGGGATTGGACTACTGAGGACTGGGGTAGAGTCATATTCTCTGATGAATCCCCTTTTCGATTGTTTGGGCCATCTGGAAAACACCTTGTCCGCAGAAGATAAGGTGAGCTCTACTATCAGTGCTGTGTCATTCCAACAGTAAAGCATCCTTAGACCATTCATGTGTGGGGATGCTTCTCAGCCAAGGTAGTGGGCTCACTCACAATGTTGCCTAAGAACACAGATATGAATAAATAATAGTACCAACACATCCTCCAAGAGCAACTACTCCTAACCATCCATGAACAGTTTGGTGACAACCAATGCTTTTTCCAGCATGATGGAGCACCTTAACATAAGGCAAAAGTGATAACTAAATGGGGGTCCATGGCTATGAAAATCCCCAGAACTTAATCCCATTGAGAACTTGCGGTCAAACCCACAACTCCAAGCATTGATCATGCATTAATGGCCTGCCATCAGTCAGGATGTGGCCCAGAAGTTAATTGACAGCATGCTAGGGTGGACTGTAGAGGTCTTGAAAAAGAAGGGTCAACACTGCAAATATTGACTCTTTGCATGAACTTAATGTAATTGTCAATAAAACGCCATGACACTTATGGAACACTTGTAATTATACTTCAGTGTGCCATTGTAGCTACTGACATAAAGATCTAAGAACACTGAAACATCAAACTTTGTGGAGACCAATACCTGTGCCATTTTCAAAACGTAGAGTACAACAGCCTACCAGGCTATGTGAATTACTTATTTATGACAAATAATGTTTCTTATCTGGAATGGAAATTATCCTGTTGTCCCTAGAGGACTTATATGCCTGTCAGTGGATATTTTTTCTCTGTGTGAGTCTCTTATCTGGGAAAGAATAGATTGTGTAGGTGAACAGCGTTAGTAATCTAAGATTTTTTTTCATCTTAGATAAGTCTGGATATGATGGCTGTCTGGCTTAATTCCTGCAGGATAGTAGACATCTATTGATTAGAAACAGTACGAGAGACAGTCATGTAAAAAAGTGTGTAAAGCTGTAAAACTAATAGCTGACATAATATTGCTCCATGTGTTGATCTAATGGGCTAGTGTGTTACAGTCACTCATCAACACACTGCCTTGTCCCTCAGATGAAAAAATGACTACCAAATGCATTCTCTTTGTAAGGATGGTGTTGCGCTGGGGTGGTAGGACTGGCCTGGTAAAAAAGCATGGCTCGTTGATGCCATGGTTCAGGTGCAGGGCATTGTAAAGTATATAGGGCTCAGAACAATCCCAGCTCCACATCCCCAAATGTATTAGGATCAACACCTGACAACTTGTAAAGAACTGCAGATTCACCATATTTGACTAACCAGAAAATCAATGTCCCTCTGATGTCTTTCTTCCTCAGACCTCGGACCTATTTACAATGATCGAGAGGATGCAGGTACAGTAAATTGTTTGAGAACATTGCCGCGTACTTTAAAACTCTTAGAAAAAGATGCTAATGTGAAACATAAACAGTTATCGAAGGGAATATACAGTAATATGAGAGAAATGTACCATATAAGAGAAACCCTAATTTCATTTTGATGCATATTGCACATTTTCTGTTAATCCAATGAACCTTATTTCACTACCGAAATATTACTGTGTCCTTCAGTTATTTGATAGATCAAAATGAAATTGCTGATCCAAACACCCAATTATTTATAAATGAATATCACGGACATTGTCAGGGGTGCCTAAACCTTTGCATACGACTGTACACGCGTAGCAGAGATTTACTAAATCCAATCACTGTAGAACATCGTAGGATAATATTTGATTTGGTTTAATGGGATGTTTTTAGCATATTAAAGGTTCAAGGAAGAACCCTCTGCCTTATAAAAACCATGTCTTTTGAAAAGAGATTAGACTTTCTATCCCTTTTTCTTATTATTCTGCTCTGTAGAGTAAAAATTTAAATTAGACATTAGGGGTTAGGGAAAAAGACAGATCTTTTTTAAATTGTTTATTCAAAACTGAAATGTTGATAAAAGACACAAATAGTTGATGAAAAATCTATGCTTGTTGCGCTTAGGCTACAGGACAGAATGGGATCCACTAGGCAGACAGGATAGGAAAAAAAATATTTATTGGAAAAGAAACAAAACCGTAATTCAATAGCTGGTAGTTTGTTAGTTGAAGCTGGCAGCGGGTGCGGGGCAGGTAGAAAATAGGCAAATCCACTGAAGAAGAGCGGGCAGACGTGGACAATAACAGAGCTGGAGGCGAGAACAACTGAACTGGTGAAGAGTGGAATGAGAGACCAGGGTTTATACTGTAGAGGGTGAAGTAGGCAATTGGTGCTGAAGACTGGCAGGTGGTGATCAATCAGGAAGGAGAGTGGAGTCAGGTAGGAACCCCACCCAGCCTCACACACATAACAGAACAAGGGCAATGGGGAAAACACAGGAAAACAAACAAAAACTACAACTCCCAACAATGCCACTACTATTCTGCCTTTTCTACTTTTTTTGGAACATTCAATGTCAAAATTATAACCTCAAAGTGATCAAACCCGTAAGAGCCTATCAATGTCCCTGTACGTGTGTAGCAAGTCTTATTGTAAATGATAAATTGTCCCGTTTGGAACCAGGTTAAGGGATCAATTAGCTCCTTGACTGAACGGTCTCGTTGAACTGCTTCTGCTTTCTTAATTGACTGACTCTTGTTGGCTCAACAGTCTGGCTGTTGGTCATACATTCCCATGCGTATGTTTTCTTCAGCTTCCTTTACTTGCTCTTGTTTTTCTTCCATTTTTTTCTTGATTGTTTTTTATTTCAAAGTAGGATGTTAAATATACAGAAATTAAGTTATCCATCTTGTCACATGCATTTAGGACATTGCACTTTGACCCTGCAGTGATTCTCATTAGCAAAATGTGCTAGCAGAGTTTTTCTCAAATGCAGGTCTGAAGAAAGACACCAGTCTGTTCCCTATATAATTGTCCCCTTGATTTCATTGCCGCCATCTTCATAGAACCTAGATTTACAAAATTATTCACCAGCGATGTCTGCTATTTAAGATACTTTTTATTCAACTCCTACAAGTTTGACTATACTTCTTAAAAGTATTAAGCTATTAGTTATGACTCTTTCTATTACAAGGAACAAATATATGACTTCTGTTTCCCTCTATGGTGCTTAAATACTGTGATGTTAAATAAATACACTGTGGCAATATTACCATTAAAAGCAATACAGTTGTTTATTACTTGATGGTGCTAATAACATTATGATGCATTTCAGTAATTAAAAAGAACATAGCGCTAAATCATTCAGATTTAAATTAGTTTGACCTACTTTTTATAAGGTGTTTGCGTGTTTCTTAACAGTATGTGACTAGTCTAAAGGGGAAATACAAGTTTTATCAGAAATCTTTTGCAACAGCTGTAATGTGGCCTAAAATAGAAAATGTCATTCATTAATTCAAAACTGTATGCTATGTTAAAATAATTGAATGTGTTTCTGTAGTAGAAATCATAGAGAAATTGAACAAAAGCAATAATCAATATGATTACAGTAAGCAAATGATCTCAAGAGAAGAGGGATATTATTCGCTGATTCCTGGTACAAAAAACTCTGTCCTACTTGACTTCACCTTTGCACTGTTCAACCAGCGTACACTTCCTCTTTCTGTAATGAAACAAAGCCATCTGAAGTAAACTTGATGATTGCAAAGTATTTTGCTACAAATAAATCATTTTGATGTAACAGTGAAAACGCTTCAGCAATGTCATGCTATTGAGAAATCGAGATAGAACACTGCGGTTTTTGTTATTGCAGACAGATTAGAATGTGTTTTAACCGTAGAAAGTACAGTATACAATTTGTGGAATTGACATTTGGGAATTAGGAATACATTCCCAGTGGTGTGGGATCAACTCAATTCAGTCACTTGCACCAGCTCAAATTTGTGCATCTCGTGAACATTGACGTTAATAATTTCAGCATAATGTGACATCCAGTGTGTTCAACACTACAAGATTTTTCTTCATTGCCCATTCAAATAAAAATACATTTGCAGTTGCTAATGCTTGGCTGAGTTTAATTGTGTTTTTCTGAGTGTTAGCAAGCCCACTCCACTTAGAGGGGGAAATATTTTGAGTATTGATTTAAACAGGCAACAGGTTAACATTTGGACTGATCAGGACGATTAAATCAATAATTAACAGGAAGATGTACAAAAGACGTCAACATTTACCCTAATTTGCTTCTGAATATGGATCAAGCTATAAGGTTGTAACCTTCCACTGTAATTCAAGTCCTTATGACTTTGCTTCCTCGTGAAATCTACCTGATATGTCAGTTGTATTGTCCTTCATCAGAAAAAAAATCAGACTTGTCTGTTTTTCTACTATATGTCTAGCGTCAACTTTTGTAAAAGCAAAATAGATTACTTAGCATTTGTAATGTCAGTATTTTGTGTGTACTTGTATTTCACCTGTCTCTCTCTCTCTACAGGGCAGCAGAATGGATGAGCAGAGATGCACTCTTCCTCCACCCCTCAAAGTATGTCTAATCCATCTATCTATCTTCACATTTTTCCACAGACTCCCTGTGGACAAAGGCTCCATTATGGACTTGCACCTCTTCTTTATCTTCCATCAGACAGGCTTTCACACACAGCTAAAATCAGGAACATAACTGGGTTGTTGAGTTACAATCCTCAGCAATCCTATCACACAGCCAGACTAGCAGTGTTTGAACCGTGGACTGTGTAACATATCCTCAGTGGGTCAGCAGTGTGAGCCATCAAAGGGAGGCTTGCCAAGGCCATCTCTGTAGTAAACAATAATGACTTGAATACATTGTTCAGTTTGTGGACAAAACTAAGAGGTGCTTTCATTATTTCTTTCAAATGCTTAGTTTTGTATTTTGAACATCAGGGCTCTGATTGATTGTTCTTTCAACATAATATACAACATACATGCCGCATTTACGAAGATATTGTGTTCACTATTATGATGTGATTTTCTCTGCAGACAGAGGAGGACTATATCCCTTACCCCAGCGTTCACGAGGTACAAAAGAAATTCAAAATCTGTCTTGAAGAGCTCTCTGACAAAGCATAGACATCCAGACTAATCCAGTGTATGCGTTGCTGTGTTATCTGCTATTGAATATACAGTAATACATTTTATTGTGCTTAACTTCATGGAACTTTCTTACCTGTGCATATCAGGTCCTGGGTCGTAAGAGCCCCTTTCCCCTCATCCTTCTACCTCAGTTTGGAGGCTACTGGATCGAGGGGACCAATCACAATCCCATAACCACCCCTGAGCCTGACCAGCAGCCATGTGCTGCTTCCCACATCAAGCTAGAGAGCAACAGCACAGCTAAGATCTACAGGAAAGAGTTCATGGGCAAGGTGAGCCTCATCTAAATTTAGCTTTCATTTAGCTAATTATTAGAATCATGTGTGCTAAATGAGGGTGGAAGGCAAAACTTACCAGACAGTGAGTAACTATGCCCTGTTATAGCCATACAGCATCATTAGCTCCATTATAAATGTCAGTAATATATACAGTAAGATGCATTCTTTTGCAAGAAGAAAGATGCTTCCCTGAATCAGAGCCTTGAAAGCTTATAAGATAGGGAGCAAAATGGATGCAGCAATGTAGAGAGATATCCTGAAGTCTGCAAGAGGAATTTGGAAGAATACTGAAATCTGTATTGTATTTTTTATTTACTACTTGGAGATTTAATTTCTCACTTTGACTGTGATGAAGTGTAAAGGGGTGAGTATGTTTGACAGCCTCTGTACCACTGTTGGCTGGAGAAGCTCCTGCTTGTTTAAGCAGTAAAGTTGAGGGGGAGTAGGCCAGGCAGATTAATAATGAACCATGCCTGACATATTGATGAACTGAGAGAATGTCATGGGGATGTTTCTTTAGGAACACTTCAACTACTACTCGGTGGACACTGCTCTAGGCCACCTGGTCTTCTCCGTGAAGTATGAAGTCATCAGTGAGCAGGAGCACCTTCGCTTGCTGCTAAGGTACATATTGGTATTTACGTTATATTAAATTGATCTCTCCTTCTGTTTGTTGTCATATTTCCCATTTCTCCCTCAATATCTTCTGTCTCCTCTCTCTCTCTGCCTTTGAGGCATTTCATTTCACATGTTTTCCCCCCTTGTCTACATCAGTTGCCTGCTTGTTCACCTCCTTCTCACTGGCACTCAGTCTGGTCTATCTCAACTAAAATTTTCACAGAACAAAGAAATAAATGCAACGTGAAAGTTTCTAAGATTTTTCTGCCAGGTACAGTTAAAAACAGGGATCATCCGAGGGTCCGCGTGGCGAAGTGGGCTAAGTCGCTGAATATGTCTTCTCCGACTTAGAATCCCGAGGAAGAGGCAGCGGAAATGGGCACAGCCCAGGATACGGGAGAGATACGTCAGAATATTTAATTTGCCACATTGCTCTTCAGGGACTCTTTGTGCCTATAAATTTGTTGTTGAGTAATCCTCCCTCACATGGGCTGACTTAAGCAGTGCGTAACGAATCGGGAAAGCTCTTCAATGTGGTTGAAGTAACCATGTAAGCGTCCTTCAACATCCTACGTCTGTCCAGGGTGTTGCCGACAGGCAGGGTTAGGGGCGTAACCAATTGATCTCTCCATTAGGAGCACATTTGTCCAACATGAAGTTGGTCACTTACCCAATGAAGTTGGTCGTTTACGATGCTGAACTGCAGGTCAAGGTCCTGGTAAGGATGACGAGCATGCAGATGAAGTACAGCAATAATGTTTGTCTCAGAACAAACTGTATATTTGCAGCCAGGTCTGGCTCTTCTGCCGCCCTATGTAAGTTTTGGGAATGGGGCCAACTACCACCAGACAGAGAGCACGGCTCATGAGAATTGGAGAGAGGGGCACTTAGTATATTATTTCCGGTTGCCGGCAAGCTGTCAGTTGGCACATTTCCCCTCCCCGCTACAGTTCTTTAGAGTAGAATAAACAATGTGCGAGAAATGGACAGAGGGAGCATTTATTATATTTCTTTAGGGGCACAGGCAACAATCCACACAGTGTTTTCATTTTTGGTTGCTCACACATTTGCGCCCCTACATGTCATTGGTGACCAGGGTGACCGCTTTGTCTGCTGGTTCTGATTGCAGCTAGGAGTTTGGAACCTGGTCACGGTATAATGTCAGTGCCTGGCGGTCACACAAAAGACAGTGCAAATTGACTCAGTGCTGTCCAGGGTGGATAATAAGTGGGATGTTAGACAGGGCTTTCTTGGTTCATTGCATTCTAGAAATTCCTATTGTTAGGTTAGGCAGCTGCAAACTCATACATGGTTGTTGGCTGTGGAATGAATTCTCCTCTCTTTGCTATTGTCTTTGGATGGATAGGTTTCTCAATCGCATGTTTTTTTGTTTGTATTCTTACTAAAATTTTCATTGGAGTTATCTATATTTTTAAATTTGACAGTAAGCTTGAAGTATGATGTTTAATCTTCTGTCAGGTTTGCACCAGTGTTTGAAGTGAAAAGTTTTGTCCAAGAAGTTGTCTTAAAGGCATTGTTTTTTTTGGCAGGTCTCTCCTTTCATGTCCTTTAATATACAGTATAACATTGAGGCAATTTGTTCAGTTTTGATGCCTCCTGATTGATAATAGAGCAGGTGTCTCTTACTTTGTGGCCTCTACTCCGTCTTCACCTGGAGTGCGGCACAAACACAATATAGCCATTAATGGACTGCAGGCTCCGCAACAGCAGGAAGTGCTCACTAGCACCTGACATCTGCCTGTTTCAGCCTCTATTTGTGTTGTCCAAATGTTAATGTATATTCTGTATATTCAAGGTCTACTTTGTGGTCAGAGAGTAGTATACAGTATTTCTCAGCGCACAAGTGCGTCATGGTGACCAGGGTTCATATCCTGGTCACGCCGCTCCAATAATGTACTCAGCATGGCGGGAAGATCATTGGTAGAGTGCTGCCCGGGATACGGGTTGGTTGTCAGATGCGGATATCTTGATATGTTCCTCAATAGCGCTCCTTGTGCGTGCGTCGAGCAACTACCATGTTTGTAATGGGTTAGCTCCCACATATGTATCAACAGAACAAGCATTGTGATAAGGATCGGATGGCTTGGCAATACATGCTTGGAAGAAGCATGTCATCATCCCAAACCTGAGGTTAATTAAGCACACTAGCCTTAAAAATAGGCCAGGCCAGCCTATGTGAAGCCCTCATTTGCAAACACACCCATCTCCTCCCAACTTGTTCATTTAATTCCTCAGCTCTTCGATGTATAAGATGCGAAAGTAGCAGTCAATTCTCCATATAAGCTGTGAACGACTTTTTCATCCCTAGACTGTAAACATGAGCTGTCATTTAACTGCTTGGTGATGAATGCTGCTGAGGTTATACTGTAGCTTGGGAACTGTCATTCCCTGTTGCTCTTGGACCACTGACTAACATTTATAACATGTGCTTACGGATGATGTATGTCTGAGTGTAGTTGTGTTAATTTGCTTACGGATTATGTATGTCTGAGTGTAGTTGTGTTAGTGTGCTTACGGATGATGTATGTCTGAGTGTAGTTGTGTTAGTGTGCGTAAGGATGATGTATGGCTGAGTGTAGTTGTGTTAGTGTGCTTAAGGTTGATGTGTGGCTGAGTGTAGTTGTGTTAATGTGCTTATGGATGATGTATGTCTGAGTGTAGTTGTGTTAGTGTGCTTAAGGATGATGTATGTATGAGTGTAATTGTGTTAGTGTGCTTATGGATGATGTGTGGCTGAGTGTAGTTATGTTAATGTGCTTAAGGATGATGTATGTATGAGTGTAGTTGTGTAAGTGTGCTTAAGGATGATGTATGTATGAGTGTAATTGTGTTAGTGTGCTAATGGATGATGTATGGCTGAGTGTAGTTGTGTTAATGTGCTTAAGGTTGATGTATGTCTGAGTGTAGTTGTGTTAATGTGCTTAAGG
>JACXGM010033824.1:0-12134 GCA_016801145.1 Umbra pygmaea
GGGAGCCGCCAAATATAACGTGAATAAAGTTATAATATTTTTAACAATACATTACTTTGTCAGTGAACATTTTTTCTGCCGGAGACGCTAGATTGGAAGGTTGTCAATGACGACGATAACAAAACCCATGATCCCACGCATCTTCCCGACGTCATCCAAGTACATCTTTTGCTATTGTTTTGATTGAGAGCCCCCTGGTAGCCAAAAATTACATACTGCACGTTTAAGGACATAATTTCAGTTTCCAAATCGATTAAATTGCAGCCAGGTGCATTCATTGTCATTCATGATCCACTGACAGTACCCACCAGAAGGTGAATTTATGAAGGAACATTGTTTTTGCATTGACAAATAAATCTGAAATCAGTTTATACGAAAAAATATCCAAAATGCATTTACATTTTCTTGAGTTACACAGAGTTGTTTAGAAGTAAACTTTTGAATGAGCAGGCAACTTCAGATAAAAAACAGACAGAATAGTCTAATCCATATTAATTTACATTTTCTTAAATCATGCAAAGTTGTTTCAGAGATTATAAATTAACTACAGTGATGTTTTGAATTAGTCGGCACATTTCCATAAAATTAAGAATAGCCCAGATTGGGGCGTTACTTGCAAACCTCAGATTCAGAGACACATAATTGGCACAGTGAACTATGTTAGAAAATTACTGGCAGCCGTGGTAAAGATTTTTATCCTGGAAATCCAGAGTTCTCGTGAGAGCACAATTTATATTAGCTCAAAGAGTCACTCTGGCATTCGTTAATGATGCCTACTAACTATGCCCTTGTCGCCGAGACACACCAATCACATTGGTGTACCTGATAACAGGCGGGCCAGAGGCAAGCTTAACAGATGACGACAGCGCTGTGACGTCGAAGTCATTAGTAATCTGCTGATGAACACCAATTGTTTGAAACAGCTTTGGCCTCTACAATGAACAAGTTAGACTTGGCTTTTTATCTAAAAGGGGCTCAGAAGACGGTGCTCAAATCATTCCTTTGCAACTGTTATCCAATTGCGTGTGTGCAGTGAGATTTTCAAATGCATGCTTGTTGCAATTGAAATGCACCAATTTGAAATGCACCAATGGACCAACGCCCCTCTAGTTGGTCCATTTTCATTACTTGATGCCAGACCCTTAATCTTTCGGATATGGGTCTGGATTTCCAGGCTAAAAGATTAGCAAAACATGCTATTCAAAATGTTTATTGTTTTTTCAATTATGAGAGAAATCCTATGTTGAATTTAGGTTAACATTTTTGAAATGTAAAACAAATATATTGATTAAAAAATATTTATTAGGGATTGTTCAGTATTGGAACATATATATATATATGTAGTGGACCACCGGAAGAGAACAAGGGAGGGTCATGTCTTTTTACTCTTTGTTGAGGGGAGGGTCACCCAACGTTTTTTAGTCTAGGTGGGTCAATCAACGTTTGTATTCATGAAAACAGCAACATTTCAAAATGACTTGATTGGTGCATATTTTTCCATGTCAGTCTCGGCAAGAGATGCCACAAGTTAATGTAATAGATTACTTTTCTGGGTTGGGATGAGTTCACAACTCATGAGAATTTCCTCAATAAGACCCTAATGACTTGAAAGTGTTTTGAGGTTTTAAGTCATTCAATAAACTGCCCTCACCCCTGTGGGGTAACTGGCCCTTCTAAGAATAGTCTTAAATTGCCAAAACAAAAAAGCAATTTTTTAGATTTTAGCCAAGTTTAGGTAAAAAAATTATGAAGGGAAATAAAGGTCTAGAGTTTACACTTAAATTTCAAAAGTTACTAAATTACAGATACAGCTGCCCCCAGCAAAATATTAGTCTTATTATGATAATGTATCCATTTTTTTAATCGCTAGACCAGTCGATTATTTTTCTGGGTTTTTAATAGGCATCTTGATTATTCATTACGCACCGGTGTGGATAGTTAGCCAGATCACCATTATAGCGCAATGAGTAATCAAGTACTCTTCCAGCGCCCAGAGGTCAGCGCATAAACAAAACACAAACACAAAGTTTAAATAATATACGTACCACAAATACACAGACAAACTGCCACAACATGTAAGGAGTCCCTTTAACATGTGACAATTTAAAGGACTATTTTAGTTGTGCATTATCAGTGCCAGCCTGGGAAAGTGTTGGGGGATACATCTGTGGACATTATATAAAATAAATTACTTTGAGACATGTAAATTATTGACGGTCCCTATCCATAAGCAGACAACTGTGTACTTTGTCCAATACACCAGGCTATAGTGTCGCCGAGTCCGGGAAAACAGGACAGATCATTTTCTCTTGTTTGTCCTTAAGAAGAATGAACAAAGTTCTATGATTTTAGAAATGAAATTCGAACCTGCCTACTACTTTCAACTTCAACAACGCAGTGCCTTTTAAGATAAATTGTTGGATCTGGACGATCTCACCTGCTAGCGTGCAATTGAAACAGCGCATGCAGAAGTCTACATTCACAAAGCACTGTTGGCTCGCCTTGCAAATGTTGATTGCATCGCTGTGTTTGACAGCTTGCAGAACATTCAGGGCTGACAAAAACACCAGCGGCTACAGCCCCAAAAGCCCAGGGGCCTCATTTATAAAACTTTGCAGTGGATTTGCATCAGAAGTGGTGTACGGACGAAATATAGAACGTGCGTACGCAAAGAAATATTCAGATTTATAAAATGGTGCGCACGCACGTCCTACGCAGTTTTCACTTTATAAATCACAATCAAGTCTAATACGTGGCGCAGTATTAGACTTGATTGTGATTTATAAAGGGAAAACTGCGTAGGACGTGGCTACATGTCACACCCATATTTGGCCATAATATTATTAATAATATTATTATTTGGCCATAAATAATGTCAAACAGCGAAGAAATCCCAAAAAGCAACTTCACTCAATGTGAAGTAGAAAATATTGTTGGCGAGGTGGAAAAGAGTAGGAAAATGTTGTTTGAAGGGCAAAGTATGCCTATTACCAATGCCGAAAATGCGTTGGAGTGGCAAAAGGTTGCAGACCATGTAAGAAAATCGGACCGTGGCCCAAATAAAAAGTGGTCAGATATCAGTCGATGTCAAAGCGTCTAGCGCTTCATTGCGAAAGTGTGTCTGCCACGGGTGGGGGAAAATTGGTTACATTACAGCAACATGTCTGCATCACTAATTATTTTGACATTGGCGGAATGAAAATGCTTTTGATTAATGAAAGCATGTTCATTCTCATTCGTTGCCATTATGGCAATAGCACCGATTACATTTGGGAATCCGGACATAGCTTCAAAATGTGCTTTTTTGTCTGCCTGTTAATTTGCTGTGTACGGAAACTTCATGTAATTATGCGACAAGCCTATTATACCGACTAACACGCCTGGCATAACCCGGCAAAGGGTTGGCTGAGATATCCCTGACCTGTCTGTCAATTCCATCTAGAAAGTGCCAGTCGCCTGAAATTGTTATTAGTGTTATGAAAGGCGCCAATAAATAATATGCATTAGGCTATTATTATTAGTATTATCTTCTAACAGTGCAAGATCAGCTATTGTACGTCATTACGCATTGTGATGGCATGGCTTTTTATAACCATCCATTTGATTGTAGCTATCTGATAATCTACAGATGTCAGTATTAATCTAATTGTTAATGGAAAATAGTTCTGCACAAATGGAATTTCTTGCACCTTTCAAAATGGTTGAGACATGCGTCACGATGGAACACAATTAAAAATAAAACGAACTAAATGCATATACATGAACACTATTTGTTTCTGTATCTGATTACGACATGTATGAAAACAATATTCCCCAATGGACAATAAAGACTATCTATCTATTATCTATTTATCTATCATCATCTATTATCTATCTGCACCGCGAGACATCGACAAGAATATTAGTTTTAAACATGATTTTGTTCTGTTTACGGTATTATTTATGATGATGAATTACATAACATGCCAATATATTTAGCCTACATTATGTACAGGTCCTTCTCAAGAAATTAGCATATTGTGATAAAGTTCAGTATTTTCCATAATGTAATGATAAAAATTAAACTTTCATATATTTTAGATTCATTGCGCACAAAACAAGGAATTTTGGGTTTTCATGAGCTGTATGCCAAAATCATCAGTATTAAAACAATAAATGACCTGAAATATTTCAGTTGGTGTGCAATGAATCTAAAATATATGAAAGTTTAATTTTTATCATTACATTATGGAAAATAATGAACTTTATCACAATATGCTAATTTCTTGAGAAGGACCTGTATTTGAGTGTTCTTTTTGGAAATATGTTTTATATTTGCATTTACATTACAATCTTGTTTTTTGTATTGTTTGTATTTCTCTGCAGGCTGTTAATTGTAAGCATGGCTTTGTGACATCTTCATATTATTAATGAGTGGCAGTATTTCGATTTCGGTTACACAACACTCTGCAGTTTTAGATGGATTGGCAGTAGCCTACGTGTTTAATCCATCTGCCGACGGTGTCGCCATTTCTCATTTCACCCGTTTTAGGGTGTACGCCTGCATACTGAATCCAGAAAATATGGGATATCAGTTTTGACATAGACGAACAGGCAAGCAGTGGATTATATTGGACAATGGTGTGCATTTATTTTCCATGGATATTGTGTTTCCAAAACAATGTTAGTGAGTCAATCTACTGCAAGGGCCACCATCATGATTAAGATGAGAAAGCAGAGGTTAAGTCATGTATGTCTTGAGTGTAAAAAACTATGGCTATCTGTACATCTTTGCCAAGTGCAACCCAGTACAGAAGGAAACAATAAATTGTTGGGGAGTGTCATGCCTCTTTCCCCAATCATTTTGGAAGGTCACAGAAAAATGTATTGCTGGGGAAGGGAGGCTCAAGTCTATTTTGACTAAAGATTCTAAATCTCCTCCGGTAGCCACTTAAATAAAAAACAAACAGTCCCTTACTCAAAGAATTGATTTTGCCAAATTTCACAGAGGAATAGCCCATGTTGTGATCACTACAGAGACGGCGGGAAAAACATTAAAGTATAAAATTGTGTTGCTTAAAGATGAATTCTAGGCGATTTCAAAATGTAGCTCTGTTGTTTGGATATCTGGAGTGCTGTCAGTAGCGAGAATATGTTTGAAGCTAAGCCGCTGTTGCCATAGACCCTGCCAAACAGGCGCTCAACCAAATTAACTGCCGATTTGACTCTCAAAGGCTCCT
This sequence comes from Umbra pygmaea, assembly GCA_016801145.1. Taxonomy (NCBI): domain Eukaryota; kingdom Metazoa; phylum Chordata; class Actinopteri; order Esociformes; family Umbridae; genus Umbra; species Umbra pygmaea. The sequence continues at coordinate 5,220 of JACXGM010033824.1, forward strand.
GAATTACCAGGAAACCTCACGTTTCCTTTGCCACTTCATACCTGTCATACCTACACCCTGCCACCTACACATACCACTTCTGACCAGCTTAATCTCTTTACATCTATCTTCAAGAAAATTGGCCCTTTCAACTAGACAACATTTTCTCTACCAGGCTTTTCCAGGCTGACCTCCACCCCTTTCTCTAAGACTTGTCATCATAGAAAGGGAACAGTGTCTATAAAAACAAAACGGAAGGCTACCGTACTGGATGGAGTATCTCCAGATAACACTAAACAACTCAAAATCATTATGCAGGTCATACTTCTGACATGACTGTCATTGAAAACAAGTTCTTAATCAATTCTGAAGTTCCCAAATCAGCCACCTTAAATTTCAGAATTTTTAGATTCAGGGGAGGCGTTCGGTAGACTTCCTGATCTTCTTTTGTCCCGCCCCTGAATGGAGGTGATTGGAGAATAAAACTTCGGTAGCGAGGTCGAGAATATTGCATACAGCATTCTTTCATCAAATACATAGCATAATATTAAATTTGTTTTCTACAATGGCTAGTACTTGTGATGAAATACCTGAAAAGTTGGACAATTTCAACTTTGATCAAGTGTTATTGAATGGTAATATCCAACCATACATGTTTGAGCAGGAATAGAGTGATGAAGTTATATGACAAAGGTAGGAACCCTATCAGGTTAATCAAGCTGCTGCTATATGGTTAGTGGCAACCAGTAAATATATTACTGAACCTAGGTCGAACTTGCACTGCTGGTGGTTATGGAAACTATACAGCAATGGCACCATAGACAGAAAATATTTGTGGTAAAGGGCAGAAAAGGGAATTTTTTTTATTTCAACCATCTCAGCTAAGAAGATGATTACATCTGTTTGTGAGATCATCGAGTTTTGACGTTCACATGGACCAAGGTGTTTTGGAAACGTTTTATTCATTATCCTGAAAATCAACTGGAAAAACAAGCCAGGCCCAGACAGTGTAGCTAGCACAGGTAAGGAGCTGGTTTGCATTATTTAAACTCTAATTGATTTTGTGAATAATTGGATGAGTGTCACATACAATTTGAATTAATGGCTCACAGAATACTGCTCAATCTGTTCTATTTTCAGTAGGGATGATTCATGATCTTCGAATAGTTGAATAGTTGAACTGCGTAACTATCTTAAAATAACTTTTTCGAAAATCCTTATTTTTTTGCGCAATTCCAATGTGTTCTACAGATTGTGCAGCTGGGTATTTTCCTGTTGGGGACACAAGGCGTTGCTAACATAAATGAAACCCCCTAGTGAGGCGATCTAGGCTACCTGCGTTGTGTACATAGTCAGAGAATGTCTAATAAGACGGGCTCTGACATAGTGTAAACAAACAACAGAAGTGCATTGTCGTGACCTCTTGACGGTTAACTCTGCGACCAACCAAGCAACAACCAAGAAGCTCAGTGTGGGACTCGGTTAAAAAAAATAACAATGATAAAGTTGAGTGTAAATTATGCCAAGCAAAGCTGGCATACCACAACTCCACAATCACGATGCATAGCCACCTGAGTTTAAAGCATCCGACAGCAGCTTCATCCTCCTCAGGCAGCACCCAGCAGTCAATGGCTAGTTTCTTGGGTAGTTGTAATTTGGATGCTAGGCGCAGTGAGCAGATCACTATGCTAATTACTACGATGATAGCTAAGGATATGCCCCTTAGCTATCATCTAAATGAGAAGAAATATCCCCGCCTGGCAAAGTTAGCAATCTCCTACTTGAGTGTGCCTGCGACTTCTGTGCAATCCAAGCAGGTTTTCTCCGCGGGGTCAGCCCTATGTTCCCACAGCCCTATGTTCCCACATTTCAAAGATGTTTCTTAAAATTAGGCCCTATGTTCCCACATTTCTAGGACATTTTCAAAATGAGGTCTTGTGTTCCTACATTTGCCTTCAATTTAAGCCCTATCCTCCCACAAGGGATTTTTGGAAGGGCTTTATAGTAAATGAATGAATGAATGAATGAGTCATTTTATTTCTATCAGCAGCAGCAGAAATCATCACAATCACAGTCATTACAAGAAATAATTAAATAGGCTGATCGAAAAGGGTTTCGGATGAAGCAGAGCTTAGATACTTGTATTTAAGTACAAATATGCATACGTATATACCATATTTTAGCAAATATACCGCACGTGATATGCACGTTTTTACAAATGGCGCACCCCCCCACTCACTATACACGGTGGCACGCTATATGGAATGTTTCTTACACAAGATAACTACAGTCATTATTTTTGTTCTGCACCGTTGTTATAGACCAGCTATTCCCAAAGTGGGATACGAAATAAATGGTGGTTCAACATATAATTCAATATTCAAATGTGCCTTTATGCTACTAAAGCTTTCCAGTAGTATTGATGCACTGCAAACTATGGTTTGCATCCAGTTGCTGCACTTCATTCGACTGATCTGACTAGAAGCTAGTCAATGCGACACCTCTGTGCTATTTAGTTAAGTTTGTTTATTTAAAAATACAATGTGCACTTACATTAAATGTTTGCAATAAAGAAAGAGCTGGGAGCACAAGATTAAGCTAAGCGCTACATTCCATCTGTAGTCTATTGCTACTGGGTTGGGTGTAATTGGCTACAAAATTGGGAGAAAGGGGAATAAAATCTGATGCAAATTTATGAAAAGGTAAATGTGGGAACATAGGGCATAATATTGGAAACAAATCTTAGAAATGTGAGAACTGTGGGAACATAGGGCTGTTGGAACATAGGGCTCAATTTTCAGTGAAAAGAAAATCTTAGGACATAGTGCTCTGGGAACATAGGGCCTATTTTCAGTGAAAATAAATTCTTAGAAATGTGGGAACATAGGGCTGTGGGAACATAGGCACGCTCCCTTCTCTGCAACTGGACTATTTGTTAATAGGTTGCGCTCGCGTCTCCTCCCTTAAAATGTTGACATGCTAATTTTTTTTTAACAAGAATATGACGTATGCCAAAGCGTTAGGCTATGAATAGTTACATTGATTGAAACTAATTTGTTTAAAATATAGGCTATTGCCGGTAATATATGCTATTGCCGGTAAGGCAGGTTCGCATAAAATCATTATGAAATGTATCCTACTGCATTTATTCAATCTTTTGATCTAACGAGCATCTGGTTTGGCGATGCAGAAACGGACTGTCGTGCTTATTGTTTTTTTCTTCCAATTAACATAGGCCTACTTTGTAAAAAATTACATTTTACTTGTTCAATTAATAAACAGTTAATTAATAAACATTTTGCTAAAGATGAAATTGGCCTCCATTTCTGTCATTGTGAGAACGTGCGTTTCTTTCCGTTTTTTTATCCTATGATTTTCAAACAATTATCGACCTTTGCTCCTCGATTGTCAAATGGCCTTTTTGGCAGAAATTCACATCCCTAATTTTCAGCTAGGTATGTTGTATAGCTGTTGTTTGACTTGGTGGGAAATAGTGACTGAAAGTCACATTTGAGTAGTTGGTGACTGGCTTACTAGCTGGCTTGCTAGCTGAATCAGATGTGCCATTTCAGGGTTAAAACAAAATCATGGCCGTTCCGACCTGGGGCGCCCCGGGAAGAGGGTTGGAAACCACTGACATAAACTCTTCTATGGTAATGTTTTTAAATACTATATTAAATATTTTTATTTACTCTGGAATTTTCCCTGTTTTCACTGAAATCACCACCTATTCAAATGCCTTGGAATTATTGATTAAGTTGAACAAAAATATAGGTTAGTTGCAGTCAGGTATAAACAGATTCAACGACAACCCCCACCAGAGGGCAAAATGTTTAAAGGGATAATTTGAGTGTTTGAAATCTAAGTTGTCATCTTACCTACCCAGATTCAGACAAATAGATGGATACTATTTTTATGATTTTTTTGTGGTGTATTGACAACATTTTGGCAAATCGCAAAGTAGCATGAAGCATTAGGTTAGCACAATTGCTCAGAGTTCTGAAAAACATCTGACTGCTACTTGTTGAAGTCATAAAAAGTTAATGTTTAACTACTCCAAAGCTGGGTTGTCGGTTGTTTATAGTGTAACAAAGCTATACATAGTAACTATTGTTTGTTATTCTTTACTTGAAATGACATCAGCTATATGAACTTTCTCACTCACAGATTTCTTTGTGTTCTGCCTGCACTAACTTTCCATGAGAAGTTGTGTAGTTCCTGTTCAAACTTCTGCAGCATTGAAGAAACTCCCTCACATTTGTGAGGGAGGAAGTTTAAATAGTTGACAGATTCAGGGTTTTGGTAAGACATGCCAAAAGCCCTACCAAAAGTGGTTTGCAGAAATTCAGACAGATGACAAGTACCTGAAAATTACCTCTGGTGCTTCCTGTCTGTGGTAAGGTTGTATTCTATAAATGTTGTTGAGTATGAACCTGCAGGAGTGAGAGACCACCTTCATGTTTTCTGATGACAAGATCTGTGACAGGTATTACAGCAGACAGGCATTTTATCTGGGGGGATAAACAGTTCCACCTTGTCAGGGTTGAGCTTGAGGTCATGGGGCGACATCTAATCAGAGATGTCAACCAAGCATGCAAAGCAAGACTTCCCTTAGGACATTGTGATCAGCAGTTTTTTTTTCCCCAGACATTTGAAACATGTACTAGACACATATACACTCACCAGCCACTTCATTATGTACACCTGTTCAACTGCTCGTTAACGCAAATTTCTAATTATCCAATCACGTGGCAGTAAGTCAATGCATTTAGGCATGTACAGTACACAAGGTCAAGACAATCCGCTGAAGTTCAAACCAATCATCAGTATGGGGAAGAAAGTTGATTTTATTTTTTCATGGTTGTTGGTGCCAGAGGGGCTAGTTTGAGATTTTCAGTAAGTGCTGATATACTGGGATTTTCCCACACAAACATCAGTGAGCAGCAGTTCTCTGGGCAAATATGCCTTTTTGATAGCAGAGATCATAGGACAAAGGTCAGACTTGTTGAAGCTGATAGAAAGGCAACAGTAACTCAAATAAACACTTGTTATAATCAAGGTCTGCAGAAGAGCATATCTGAACGTGGAGAAGTGGAGAAGGAGAAGTACCAATCCTGTCAGTGATGAACAGGAAACTAAGGCTACAATTTGCATGGGCCCACCAAAATTGGAAAATAGAAGATTGGGAAAACGCTGCCTGGTCTGATGAATCTCAATTTCTGCTGTGTTATTCAGATGTTAGAGTCAGAATTTGTCATAAACATGAAAGGATGGATCCATCCTGCCTTGTACAATGGTTCAGGCTGGTGGAGGTGGTATAATGGTGTGGGGGAAATTTTCTTTGCACACTTTGGGCCCCTTAGTACCGACTGAGCATTGTTTAAATGCCACAGCCTACCTTAGTATTGTTCCTGACCATGTCCACTCTGACTTAATGACCACAGTGTACCCATCTTCTACTGGCTACTTCCAGCAGGATAACGCGCCATGTCACAAAGCTCACACCATCTCAACCTGGTTTTTTGAACATGACAATAAGTTCACTGTACTCAAATGGTCTCCATAGTTACCAGATCTCAATCCAATTGAGCACATTTGGGATGCGGTGAAATGGAAGATTTGTATCATAGCTGTGCAGCAGACAAATCTGCAGCAACTGCGTGATGCAGTAATGTCAATATGGACCAAAATCACTCAGACAGAAGAGAAAAAAATGTCTGTAGCTTTTGAAATCAAATGGATGTCATGAGAAGGGAAGCAACTAGCAACTTGTTTTGTCAGAAAAGATGCACAATATATTGTAGTCAGCAATGCATTGTTGAGGAAGATACCTACTGAAGACATTTGACACTCCGTGGACCTTGGACTCACCTTTTGGCCCTTTTCGACCGAATAACCTGGAACATTTTGTCCCAGGAACTTTTTTATGGGGGTCATTTTTGTCCCTCTAGACCGTAGCAGCTTGTGTTCCGACCGGAGGTCTAAAGTACTAGGAAGATTAGGCAAATTAGTCCGGTGACGTATGCTCACTGCGCGTGAAGACTCCTCCCAGGCCCCGGAAGCAGCAGAAATGTAGAACAACGATAACGTCATAACAAAGTGCCGGGCAAGAATCATTGTTTGTGCGACACTGTAACCAGAATTACGGAGGATATACGCGATCCTGTCCTCGTTTGTGATATATTGTTTAGCTAAAGCGGTCCTTGTTATTTTAGTACGTTGTACAATCTGTATTAGACGATCTGGTCAGCTCGCAAACGAAAGGCTAAATTGACAAAGAGAATAATTGTGAAACCCGCTACCAAAACTAAATATAGAAATGCCTTTGTTATGAAGTTGCTTCGCATTACGTGATCATCAATTGTGGAGATGATGTGGGGTACTATGTCCTTGGTGATGCAGCCTATCCTTTGAAGAGGTTGCTGTTGAAACAGAGAATGGGTTTCCAGTACACCAAACCAGGATGACCTGATCAGGGCGTAGATCCATGTACTGGTGTATTAAAGTTTTTGAATGCAGTGTAGCTAAAGTATGGTGTATACACCCGTTTCAATAAAGATGATAACGGAAAATGTTGTTTATTTCTATGTTATATATTTTTAAAGCTACATGGAGACACTGCAGAGGGGCTGAAGAGCCATTAGTTGCAGACCCCTGATCTATGCGTACAGTATTATGTACATAATATACTGTAATGTACAGTATAGTGTAAGTAGCAGTATGGTGTAAACATTGTTAGAGCTTCTAAGGTGATGGAAATAAACAGTAGGATATCAATTATGTAGCACCTGACCGGCAATTAAAACCTTCTATTTGCAATGCAAATTAAAAGGACATTGACTTCAATAAAGTGACATATTGCAATATAACCAGTGTCCAACATCAAGCAGCATTGTGCAAACTGTATGAGAACAGACAGAAACCCATTCTAGAATT
>JACXGM010033825.1:0-12114 GCA_016801145.1 Umbra pygmaea
GAAAAGCTCAGCAAAAACTGGAGCTTCTTGTCCCTGTATCACCTTCACATTGTGTAAAGAGAGAAGTTGCACCAGCCATGTCCCCGGTGTAAACTCTATGGAGCAACACAGGAGTGGAGGGATTAAGGCTCGTCTAATGATCTGAGACAGAGAGCATGTATTTTAATAGGCTGTGGCAGAACAGGCGGCACGGAGCATGCAGAACACACACTGCTCAAGGGGAACAAGGCCCACACATGCACACACAAACACACGGCTTAGGGGTAACAAGGCCGAGTGGGGAAATAAAAAGAACAACACTCCACATCTAATACCTTCGCCTAGAAAAGGAGATGGCGACTGATAAGAGACAGGGACAATGCAGGTTGCCGTAGGTTAAAATTGAGACAAATGCAAATGTTTTGATGAAATTAAAGTAAACAGTTGAATACTGATAACACTTTCCAAACTGAAAATGACTGTGAGGAGTCTACATAGAGTACACAATCAGCAGCAACACTTAACACATACACATCACATCGGACAATGACTGATTGATAACTAATGAAAACACAGGAACTAAATACACAATGAGATGAATGAAACAAGAGTTCGTGTGAGTAGTTAGCTTACAGACATAAGCAATCGATCTGTGAACAGTGATGGCAACAATGTGTCCGGTATAATCACTTCTTCCAAAATGTCATGAGAAGGATCACTTACTCAACCATACCAGGAGAGGGCAACCATTACGGTACCCCAATCAATGGTGCAGCTCTAGCCAAGCAAAGACTCCTCCTTTGGAGGGCGACCCCACCAACACAAGGACAGATGACGAGGAGGGAGGGCCAGTGGACATTGCCCATGGAGGAGGTATAGCCGCAGGCACCCCCCATCAGAAGGGCAACCCTGATCCAGCTTGGAACAGGCAAGGGAAGGGGGGGGGGGCAGCGGAAGCAACCCAGTTGGTGGAATCTGTAGCCAGGGGGGCAGAGCTGCATAACCCAGAAGGGGGTGTGGCGCAAACAGCAAAGGCTGAACAGGTGGAGCAGCCGGTACCAGCAGGGGGGCAGTGCGTCTGGTACACACTGTGGCGTAGGGGGCAGAGCCCCGGTCACTGAAGTGGGGGTGTAGCAGCTAGAAGGGCTGCCGGTCAGGTGTGGCGAGCTGACCGCCTGGCATTGGCGTGGCGAGTAGGCACTCTACTCTTGACACGGACGGCAGAGCCACTGGCTCTGGCGTGGGGGGGCAGAGCCACAGGCCTAGAGGGAGGAGCCACTGGCACTGGAGCGGAGGGTGGCAAGGCTAGCATTGGTGTGAATGATGACAGACAGGCCCACCAAGATTGCAGTTGCTGTGGTACTGGTAGGAAGTCCATCAGCAATTTGCCGGTCTGCAGTGGTGAGTCCATTATGTTAATTATTGCGAGGCAGTCTGACTATTGGTACCTGTGAGGAGAATGCCGCTATCCAGCTTCATAGTCTAGGCTGTGACACTGGTGGAGAAGGTATCGCTAGCTTGCTCCCTAGCCTAGGCTGCTGTACTGCAGCATACATGACTACCAGGCTGCTAGGGTATCTAGCTAGCTCCTTGTCCTCCTCACTGCACTGTCGCCAGATTCCATTCCTTCTTTACACCTTCGCTGTCTCCGTTTGTAGAAAGGGTCAGTCATTCTGTGATGATGCAGGTTTATGCAGGAATACCTATAACACTTTCCTAAATGAAAATGACTGTGAGGACTGTGAGCACAGCGGATGACGGTTGACTAACGAAAACACAGGAAGTAAGTACACAATGAAATGAATGGAACAAGAGTCTGGTGTGAGTAGTTAGCTGACAGACATAGGCAATTGATCTGTGAACAGTGATGGCAACAATGAGTCTGGTATAAACAGCACATCCAAAATGGAGTCGGTCAGAAGGATCACTGACTCAACCATACCAGAAGGGGGGGACTGTTACAGAGTATTTATTGTCACCATTATTACTCTACATGACTTGATAAATATTGACTTCCTCAAGCCATAGGGAGCAGTCATTTAAGCTTTTGTGAGGTCATATCCTCTCTCACCATTCCTAAGTCAGAGTGCAGCTCTTTTCCAAAAGCTGACAGCCCTTTAAATACCTGCCCTCCATACTTTCAATCAGAGGAATCCCTGTGAAAAAGCTTTATAGACATCTCAATTGATGGTCCAGTGTATAAAACCTGCCACTTATATTGAGTAAACTTCTCTTTCACTTGCAGGGTTGCAGTCAAATGTGCAAACTGTAGTAAAGTGTGCAATGATGGGGGCCTTGACATTTAATTTACTTTTTTTTGACAGACTTGAACTGTATTGGTCAGGCTCCTCATGAGGTGCATTGTTAGATAGCGAACTTCATAGGAAATTCACTAACTCCTGTCAAAAGTCACCATTGCTTGAATTGCAAAAATTCTTCAAAGGATGAAGGTTTGGGGGTTGTCTCCTTTTAATTTGAACCTCAGTGGGTGTCTCTTCAGTTTCATAAGGGGAATATTACTTTGACAGAATTTATAATAATAACAATTTATTAAACTTCTATAGCATGTTTCACTGCAAAAAACTGATAGATGAGGATCCACACGACCTCAGCAAAGGGAGGTTGAACGTGATCAAAGAGGGAGTTGATCCATTCACTATGAGTCATCACCTCCTTCTGATTGGAATGTCTATGGAGCTGCTTGTCTGGTCTTGTAGAACAAGATGCCATTTGTTTTTGAGCTCTCCACACACTTAGGATAAGGAGTTAGAGTGGGCCAGCAGTTTGAGCTTCCACCTCCAGTGTACTGATGCAGTATGGGTCCCGACCACTGCACTTTCAGCAAACATTATCTCGGGTTTATCTTTCCACACTTTTCAACTTCTTCAAAAAAGCATACATTGCCTAAATATAGATAAATAAATAAATATATATATAATATACTGCTTTTAATAGGTACAGACCACTGCAGACCGGGAACACCCCACAAGAGTTGCAGTTTTGGAGATACTCTGACCCAGTCGTCTAGCCATCACAATTTGTCCTTTGTCAAAGTTGCTCAAATCCTTACGCTTGCCAAAATTTCCTGCTTCTAACACATCAACTTTGAGGACAAAATGAAGAAAGAGGAAAATGGTCAAGCGTAAGGATTTGAGAGTCTTTGCTTATGGCCAAATTGTGATGACTACAGTAGATGACTGGGTGAGTGTTCCAGTCAATTAAAAACTAATGTCTGAGATGTGACAAAAATAACACAAAATCTTGTTCACATGCTGAGTAATATTTATAGGTGCCAGTTTTTGTCAGAGAGTGATGTAGCATCATCTTAATGATAATTATGTCCATTGCCTAACACAGGCAGGAATAACTGAAATCTTAAAAAATATATATGTCAAGGGCTACTTTTGAGATCTTTTATATGCAAGTCATCGTCATGATATCTTACAACTCATTAAAGCATTTTGTGCATCAGTTATCAGTATTTAGGAAGTATCAGAATGTAATGCAAAACAAAAACAAACAAAAATAATAAACAAAGAATTGCATAAAATCTTTTCAACAAAGTTAGTGCTAACACTTACCAATTTAATTAAACTAAACACACAAATTAACCCTCTTGGACAATTTTTTTCTTGATCAAATCGTTTTTTAGAGCAGATTGTAAAAACATTAAGTATGTTGTGTTTTACTAATGTTTGATTTAATTATTATTTTTCAAATGCCTTTTAACACGCTTTGTTTGTGATATTAATGTTCCAGCAATGACAGTGGAATTCCTACTGTACTTATTCTGGTAAGTGAATGGATTGAGAGGAGCAGTGATTTTCAACCCTATCTTTGGGGCACACCAGACGTTCCACAGTTTAGCTGTAGCCACTGAAGTAGCTCATGAGTTGAATCAGGTGTGCTAGCTCAGAAATAGATCAAATGCATGGAACGACTGGTGTTCCCAGAGGAGAGGGTTTAAAAACACTAGAGTGGAGCATGACTATAAATTGCAAGAGTAATTGATAACTTCTAATGTGTCTAGTGTGTGTTAAAATGTACTATAGAGGAGTAATCAAAGTGTTGGTATTCATGTTAATTAAATCAGTTGATAAAGCATTGTATATGCTACAAAAGGAAAACTTGACTGTTTGCTCACAGAAATGTTAAAATAAGTCACACTTAGTTTAGTTAAACTCGACTTCTGATCATCCAAAGCCCCCTGAGAATGTAGAGTTGTAACAGCATTAGTCAACTCTGTAACACTTTAATTAAAGTTAGAGGCAGCCCATAGCATAATCCTTCTGCTTCCAAAAGAATGAAGTAAAAACTATGGAATGGTTTATTGTCATGTCAATTGACAGTGTGTTTGAAAGTGTGTGAACCCCTTGCACAGTTATAGATTGTATTAGTGTTCACAATGACATTTTAATGTAATCAGAACCAGTCTTTTTTGTGCTGATTCTACTTACCTACTTGATTTAGCCAATTCAAATGGGTAGACTTTCTGCCAACCATACATATCAGAGATTCTCCTGAATTACGTTCTCAGAGAAACTAATTTGAAAACATGAATTACATTATATGCCAACATATTTCAATTTTTTTATTTTCCAGCTGCACATTTTAGGATTAAGCTATATTAGTCCTATTATTACATTGCACAATGAAGTGTTTACAATTGACCTATGGCTAAGCCACGCCCCCTCCACTCAATCGGACAAACAATCAACATTTGGTGACAGGCGCTATGGAGACAGAAAGATTATATATCATCTCGAAGTCATCAAAAGGGCCTTAACCATGCATTGGAGAATTATATTAATGATTTTATTGTTGAGAAGGTTGATAAAAACCTTCAGCTCCAGGCAAAAATGTACAGGTCACGGTGTAAATAAACGTAAAAAACCGCATCTGATTCCAATCATACGGAAGCCGAGAACGGCTATGGATTTTTTTATTCTATGACTTATTAAGTCGTTATATCGATATAACAAAGATCGTTTTAATATATATTTTTTTATTTTATGACTTATTAATTCGTTATATCGATATAACAAAGATCATTTTATAGAGATAAATAATTAATTAATAGTGTGCTCGTCTTGAATTCAAACTAATGCGCTGCAACGACCGGCTTCCGTAGTGCCACTGGCTGTAGCTGTAGCCTACCGCACTTCAGTGAAGTTAGACAGAAATGAAGTGTGCAGACGGTAATACATGTCGTAATACATCACGTTCACAGGGGCGCTCTTTGAATCCAAAGGTTTCTCTGTATAACTCAAGAAGTACATGATTTTGTTTATTGGCAAATGCAGAGCCCTAAAAAAGTACATTAACCTGTGTATTAATATAGCTGTATAATGAAAATTCCCTTACAGTGCCAGCTTGAGCTTATTTCAATGAGCAGTGAAATTTTTTGAATCCAAATTTAGCGAGTTCGCAGCCCAGGGACTATACTTAATTTTATGGAATCATGCTGACTGATTCAAAACAGCACTATAGATTATTTTTACTCTAAAAAACAACTATTCATTCCTTAGGAAGATGTAAATGCATATCCTCAGGAATCCGATTATATACTGAATACAGTAATGGTTTTTGTTATAATATATGCTATTGTATTTATTTGGTTAAACTACAGTGTGTAGCACATTGTGACAATACTGCCCTACAAAGGCTAACTGCAGTAACTACCGAAAGAGTGAAAGTTAGAAAACTGTACCCTAACTTAGGTCAAATCAGCACTCATGGTTTTTGGGCATAACAATTACTTCATGAATACATGAAGTACAATTCATGAGTACTACAATTTGTGCAGTATAACTTATATACTTATAACTCATTTCTATGGCTAGTTAAAATAACTTTAAATACATTTTTAAGTGTCACTTTTTGCGTTGTAAATAAAAGTATAATTTACCCAGCCATGCATAACAGGACTATGAAGGTACACTCTGTAGAATTTAGAGTGAACACACAACTACTTTCTATTTCAGTGACCAGCTTCCAAAAGTTGTAGAACATACAGCTCTGGAAAATATTAAGAGACCACTGCAATTGGTTCATAAATAAACCCTAGTGAAACCTCTGGAATGTGATCAAGAAGAAGATGCATGGTCACAAGGCATCAAACAAAGCCGAGCTGCTTGAATTATTTTGCACCAGGAGTGGTATAAAGTCACCCAACATCAATGTGAAGGACTGATGCAGAGCATGCCAAGATGCATGAAAGCCAGTTATTATTATTATTATACAATTATTAATACTCCACCAAATATTGATTTCTGAAATCTTCCCAAGTTAACACATTAGTGTTGTGTTGTTTAAAAATGAATATGGACTTACTTTCTTTGTATTATTTAAGGTCTGACAACCATACATATTTTTTATTGTTATTTTGACCAGATTTCACTGTCTGCAAATAAATGCTCTAAATGACAGTATTGTCAGTAGTTTATGAAATAAAAAAAAAGGTTCATTTTACCCAAACACATACAATACTAATCAATAGTAAAACCAGAGACACTGATGATTTTGCAGTGGTCCCATCATTTTTTACTGGAGCTGTATATATCACAATATTTGCAAAAACTAGGAAAACAATTGTGTCTTAATTTGACATGATATTGTCACAATGCCAATGTAGCAGCACAGTAACAAACCATCTCTTTGGACCATAGACCTGGTCAATAAGTAGTGCACCATAGTTAGGATAGGGTACAATTTGGGACTCAGTTATGATTGTTCTCTTGAAAAATGTCTTGTTTGTTAATGAGTGTGTGGTAATATTTAGACAGGCAGGGTGAGAGTGTTTAGAAAGGATCGGAGGAGGGCAAACAGAGCTGTTAGCTGGCATCAGAATGTGATTTATGAAGACACTCTGAGAGCATATTCTCCTTTCTCTCCTCTCTCCATTGCTTTCTTACTTTCACTCTATCTGTTTCTATTTTTATCTGTGACGAGCAACATTACTGAAGTCTTAAAGTCACTAAGGGAATAAAGTTTGACTTTTTGCATTCTTCTAAATTCTCTACTTACTTTTTCAACCAACACTGAAACCTGTGACTGTGCTGCACTAACAACCAATCATTATTTCTTCCTTCGCAAGACCACTGAACTGTACTGATGCTACATAAAGACTATGATCACAGTCCACCCATCATATCTTCATTGCTGGACAATAATTGAACACTGATTGACCTTATTACAATGGGCTGTGTACCTTCAGATCCCCCACCCGTTACAGCCAGAAGAGAACGGGCCACCCCCTTGAGTCTGGCCTCTCTCTAGATTTCTTCCCAGGTCCCTCCTACTAGGGAGTTTTTCCTAGCCACTGTGCATCACTTGTGTTGCTTGCTTTTGGGGGTCTCAGGCCGGGTGTCTGTCAAAGCACTTTGTGACAACTGCTGTTGTAAAAAGGGCTTTATAAATAAATTTGATTGATTGATTGATTATTTATTGTGGTTTAAACACGATAGCCGAATAAGCCTTAGCATACTGACTCAACAGTGACAGCAGCGTTGCACAGACACAAACAGTGGATACTATCTATTAAATGTTCTTTAATATGAAAACTTTATTGTGAAGCTTCTTGTGTTGTCTATTTCAGGATGTTCAATAAGGTGTTCAAATGTGGTCAATACTTGACTCATAACACCGGATTGAGAATAACACTTACAATAAGGAATGAACATCCTGCCAACTATAGAATGTGATGTCTTGGCATTTCTTTCTTAGGAAAAAAGTTAACTACCGGTACATTTAACTAAGGACAGTTCATTTAGATTTGATAAGGCTTGAATATATTGAGGGACCCTATGATTAATCCAATGGCAAAATGGCCTAATAAAATATAGCACCTCTGAAGGTAACTTTAGCTTTCAAGAAAGACGGATGTTCAAGTATATCAAGTATTTTTTTAATGTAATTCCCACGTAAAGGCTTTATAAATCTTGTTGGCAGGCTGGAAATATAGTGACTACATCGTAAAAAGCTGTGTATCAAGGCAGAATTATTGCCAATAAGTTATATATTTCCTCTAGATTGAAATCCAATACTTAAATTCTGGTCAAATCACTTCCTAAACGTATGATGTTACACACATAATCCAGTTGATGATGCATATTCTCAAGTTACTTTGAAGTTAAGCTTTTATGGTCTGTGAACAGTGAATGTCGCTCACTCTGTCAGGTTTACACAGCTTATAGGGGAAAGTTTGGGGAAAGTTGTTGGATTAGAGCATTAAACAGTATCAACGGTGTGCATGTTGTGTGTGCTTACAAGGGTATTTATATGTGTATTCACTGTTGGTTTGTTTTACCTGATAAATACAGATACCACTAACCTCAACAGCAGAATATTGCTTTACACAGTGGAACACACCAAACAAATCAATTCCTCAATTAGCTAGTTCAGTGTTTTAATTAAAAAAACAACTGTCTTCCTTTGAAGAAATCAATTTCTACTTAAAGGGGAGAGGGAGAGAATTCCCTGGCTAGTTTAGCCTCCCTAAAGCATTGTCAATTCAAAAAGATGCACAAAGTCGTTTTTGGGAGTATTTTCCCAGAAAAAGTCAAATTCATACATTTTATTAGAACTTTTCCACCATTTTGAGTCAGTGATTTTGTGATGGTGAAAAGATTGAGAACCCCACTTTCTCTACAGTCTTAAAAAGTCACAAATATAATATTTTCATCTCACAATACATACCATGAAGTACTTTGAAGCTTGCAATTGAAGTTACTTTTAATATAGGTTTTTCCACTATACTATTTTCATGAGAAAAACAATGTGATTACATTTCACCTTATGTAAAGTGTGTGATTACTTGAAACATCTTAGTGGAAACATTTTATCATCCTGTTACCATCAAAGCACACAGCATTCTATGTCTGATTTGCTTATAAATCCAAGTGACATTGCCCTCCGTAGTGTACAGTCTTTTGGATGTCATGTTAAACAAGTGTTCTGTTTCTTTATAACTTTTATTAACAATCTCATGGCATTTATCGTAAATGATGTGTAATCCCTGACTTTCTTGCTAGATTTCCAATTTATCCATAGCTTCCATTTGGCTCATTCATTCTCTCTACTCCTCACAATAAAAAATTATAGTTCATTGTGAAAATGTAATGTAAATACTAAATGTATGCAAGCAATGAGGTATCTCGCTTTGATGAGAGTGTAAGATGAATGACTTAAGTGTACGTAAATGTACAATATGATAAATTAATTGTTCCAAAATCACTATTACATCTTTCTATGTAACTTGTTTAAAAATGTTTTCCTTAAGGGCTTTCTTTCCATATTAGTTGACAAAGGTGGGTGGAAAAGGTGTATGTATGTATTTTTTATGTTCAAACCTAAAACCTATTAAATCTCCAAACGTGCAATTTAATACATTTTATATGTATTGACATTCTTGACCATGTGCCTTATTTGATTTATATTGACAATGTATTAAGGTTATCCTCCAACACACACAGTTCCCACGTATCATCTTCTGCCATCATGTCTCCATGCATCTGATCATGTGATCAACAGTCACCGAGAGTAGGAGAGGTTGTGATTCTGACCTCCCCATTCTAACAACCATCACATCTCATGTCGATCAAAACAGTTGTCACGTCTATCAATTCAGACTTAACCAAGAAATTAATCATGTGATCCCACACATAAACAGGTCCGTCTAAAAAATGTAACGGAACAATATTCGGACATATTTCACCAATCATGAACTTTCCAGGGTGGCAGCAAAATGAACACAGTATTATATATTTTTACCTTAATAGAGATCTTGTCTTGACATCCCACCTTCATGTTTAATCAACTGAGGAAAAGCTGTAACTTCAAACACTGTCTCCAACTGTGATTCCCTACCGAATGTAATTCTAAACTTCAGAGACAAGGCCATGAGCTTAACTTCAGGGATTTACCACTGTCTTCCTGCGTTTTGTTAAACTGCATTTAGTACAGCATGTCTGATTTGACTCAGAGAACTAGACAAGTAAAGGCATTTTCATCTGCCTTTGAAATAGTAGTAGTAATCCCTGTGAGTCAAAATTACATTTGGCTACAGGGGAAGTCAGTCAACACACACATTGTAAATTACATACAGTTTATTCCTGAAATGCTCAACCCTTAAATTGTCCTAGAGACCAGCATGCAGACCAGGCCTAAAGGTTTTTACATCTCTTATTGATATGTGCTATGCAAGTGGTTTTATTATATGCTGTTATAAATAGAGTCCAGTTCTAAAACTAAAGGTAATTTGAAAATTGACCCTGCAGAGTTTGGTTGGCAGGGGAAATGCCTTTACTAAAACAAAACATCCATATAAACCTCATGTTTGGGAATGTACAAATGTTTATTACTACCATCTGCTGTTCATAGGAAGATATTCAATTTCCTCCCTTTCACCAAGTATTTATTTATTTGTTTTTATTTTAACAATTAAAGAAAAGATTTTGGTCAAAGATTCACAAATTATCTATTCAGCATGAAGTATGGGTATTCACTTTAATGCCCATGTTAGTGCTATGGTAGTTTATCACCTCAAATGAACAACAATATTATGTTATAGGTCAAAAGGTTAAAGATAGCAAAAGTTACATCCAAAAGCATTGCATATTGGTGATAGAGAGTGTGTTGGCATATTCAAATTGTGTATTCTTTTATGTGATTTTATTATATTCCCTGTAAAGTACTTCTTAGTCTCAAGCTGTGTGGAAAAACATTTACTTTGTTTGTCGTTACCATGGATACTCAGTCAAAAAACGCATGTCAAATGTCAGCTAATATACAATTCTGTTTTCAAGAAGTCTCTCTCATGAAAATAATCTTAGGAGGTATATACTAGGAATATATTCAATTATGTTCACTCACAGTTGCTAGTTACTACATAATTCTTTGTAATGTATTTTTGACACAGCTGCTGGGGCCTCAACTACAGGCTTGTCTAAAATATAAGTCATTCTTTCGTCAGTTATATCAAGTTCCCAGATTCATGCATCCTTAATAGATACTGTGTCTTCTATTTTGGTCAGTCTGATAGGGCCAGCTGCCAGCGGACACCAGGTGAACAAGATAATACAGCGTGTTACGGTGAACAAGACAACATGGCATCAGTACACCCACTTTAAGACGGTGTAGGCAACATTGACTAGTCTAAGAACAATGTATATTTTAAGTGTGTATGACACTGAATACGTTCTGCTCAACACTCGCTGAGAAAAAGAATAGGAACCAACCATAATCTCTATGAATCTGTCCCAAATAGCAACCTAGTGTGTTAGACCATAGACCAGGGGAGTAGGGTAGGCGGCCATTTGTGACACACGCTATGTGCCACTATACAGTGATGAGGGTTAATGTGGAGCCCATGTTCCCAAGGCTGCTTGGTCCTCTGGGAACCCTCCTTCACTGGCCTCATCAGAACCCCACAGGGACTTCTCCGAATCTCTCGCCCTGTCGCTAAGAACACAAGCTCTGATTGGATTACAGATTGATTACGTCCCATTCATACAACACAGGGGAATAGGTCCAGGTCAATGGAATCTGGTAATCACCGTCGATGAGGTGAAAAACACATGCAGAGGTGTTATGTTAGCAAATCAGGCTTTCAGTCAGATGTATTCAGAGGGAACAGAGCGACTCCTGGCCAAGTCGTTCTCCATGTCGGAAATGCTGATTTGAAAGCCAGGCTTACTGGACAGCCCTATACTACAGTGATTACAGTAACCCATACCATATTTAACCTCTATTCCATCTTCATCTGGACTACTGTAAAATAACTTCTTTATCTGTATTAGATTCTGAAAAGCTGGTAACATTACCATGGCTTTTTATATATTATTAAATTATATATATATATATATATATTATATGGTTCGATAACGACATCTAGGTTGATGACATTATTCTAGTCGTGCAATTTATGAAAGTTAATAACTGAGATTTAGGAGAGGAGGATGCAGCGACAAATGAAAAACCCCCAAAACATCTGTTGGTGTATAATAATAATAAAATGTCAGGCTGTGGAACTGGATGACCTGATAATCGCACGTCCATTGCAAACCGTGTCTAATTCCAAACATTCTCACCGAGGTAAAGCTGCATCTGTTGTTTGTAATCTAATGTCTCACTGGA
>JACXGM010033826.1:0-12160 GCA_016801145.1 Umbra pygmaea
TCCATTAGACAGAGGCAACCGCAAGAGAAAATGAAGCAGTCGGCCAGCCGGCGGTTAGCCGGCGGCATCTCGCAAAAGATGGTAGTGACGTATTCGGCGGTAAACGCTTTCTCCCCGCCAGCGGGACGCCCCTATAGCCGACAGCTTACAGCCGGTGGCAAAACGAAGCCGTGCCGATATTTTTTGCTATCTGGGATGCATTCAAACGCTAGAGACTCACATCTGCAAACCGGTGAGTGCACAGCAAAGTGAGAAATTAGTTTCTTCACTAACATGATACGTGGTCAACATTAACCCTTCATCCAAGAGTTACAAAAAATAGCAGGGATCGCAACCAACATTTTAGTACAGAACAGGAATAGCAGGTGATGCGGCTGCTGTAGGATATTTTTATTTATGTCCTTGCAGTGTTGTTTACTGTAACATAGTTCTAGTGATTAGTATTAGATTGCGCATCGCTCAGTATGCTACCTCAAATCAACGAAAATAACGTTCTGTACAAAAACGGTAGGTCATAAAATAAATTTGGGTCGCACATAAATTGACAGGGTCGGTCGGAAACCGGAACCAAACAAAAATTTTTTTTAGGCCTCATACACCCAGTTCTACCCATACTCATTCAACAGTGAACTGTTGTTGTATGTGGCGTTACGCTAAAGTCTAGTTACGACGCTATGTGTCTTCTGTCACTTCCTTATCCCTCCTACCAGTGCCTATGGCCACTTGGCCAGTGCGAATGCAAATAGCAAAAGCGGTTTTCGGGGAGAGTAGTTAGTAGAACTGTTTAGAAGTGGACTGTTCCTATAACTACATTCCTGTAACTACTTGGTCGGAAAGCAGCTTATAATGCAAGCAACACAAACTCTGATTTTCTTTTTCAAAATAATAGCGCTCGTAATTCATTACAATAATTACATTGCTTAGGTAATTGTCCAAGTTCATGTGTTGGCCTAAAATTTGTCTATTGTTGGATAAAACAGACTCTAGTGAATGTAATCATGTCACACGAGACACTGACAATATATTCATTCAAATTGTGTGTAGGCTACAACATATTTATTACTGTTTTAATAAAAAGTTATTTAAACATGTTAAATAATTTTTTGCTATCACACACTCCTATTGTTTCTTTACACACAATACAATTGCATTTGGTTTCAATTCACTAGCTATGTAATGAATTAACAATGATTATTGTAATGCCTTAAAACAACCGCTATTATTTAGAAAAACAAAAATCTGAGTTTGCTTTGCTGGCATAGTAGTTTTGCAAGGCTAACGGTACTTGCGTAAAGCTATGGCCGGTTCTGAGAATGTGCAATTAAAAACTGAGGTCCTGCTTTTGGGGCTTTCTTGTGCGTCTGTATTTTCTGCTTTAGTAAAATGTGTAGCCCCAATTTTTACTCTATCTTTTGATTTAAACAACATACACAAACATGCAGGCCAAAGTTTTTTTTGCGGTGATGACGGTGAGGAGCTCAGACCCACGGTAGGCGTCACCTGATCACGGTATTGCGGTAATGCGGTAACCGTCCCACCCCTAATAATATCGTTATAATATATTTAAAAGAGGAAAGAAAAACAATAGCTTCACTAAATAACAGTGAATATATTGAAATTATTTCCCAATACAAATATATTATAAATAGGCTGAACCAGCTTTTCCATATTTAGCAGGTGTTCCTTTGTTGATAGGGAGGCCCTAGATGTGTGGAGTGATTTTGAAAGTTCTAGACTCAATTAGAGTGAAGCTATTTATTTTATATCACAATTAAAATTATAAATACGCTGAGCCAGCTGAGCCAGATTTTCAATAATTTATGGCTGTAGTATGTTGATACGTAGGCTCTAGATGTGTGGAGGGATTTTGGAAACACTAGGCTCAATAAGAGTGAAGCTATTTAATTTATTTTCCTCCTATGAATACACTGCTCAAAAAAAAAAAGGGAACACTAAGATAATTCATTCAGATCTAGGATGTGTTAACTAATCGTATGAAATACTTTCGTGTTTACATAGTTGAATGTGCTGACAACAAAATCACACCAAAATTATCAATGGAAATCAAATTTATCAACCCATGGAGGTCTGGATTTGGAGTCACACTCAAAATGGAAAACCACACTACAGGCTGATCCAACTTCGATGTAATGTCCTTAAAACAAGTCAAAATGAGGCTCAGTATTGTGTGTGGCCTTCACACGCCCGTATGACCTCCTTACAATGCCTGGGCATGCTGCTGATGAGGTGGCGGATGGTCTCCTGAGGGATGTCCTCCCAGACCTGGACTAAAGAATCCGCCAACTCCTGGAAAGTCTGTGGTGCAACGTGGCGTTGGTGGATGGAGTGAGACATGATGTCCCAGATGTGCTCAATCGGATTCAGGTCTGGGGAACGGGCAGGCCAGTCCATAGCATCAATGCCTTCCTCTTGCAGGAACTGCTGACACTCCAGCCACATGAGGTCTAGCATTGTCTTGCATTAGGAGGAACCCAGGGCCAACCGCACCAGCATATGGTCTCACAAGGGGTCTGAGGATCTCATCTCGGTACCTAATGGCAGTCAGGCTACCGCTGGTGAGCACATGGAGGGCTGTGCGGCCCCCAAACAAATGCCACCCCACACCATTACTGACAAATCATTTCTTGAGCCCTGACATTCTCTGGTCATTTTATCCACTCTACATCTGATGTAGCAGAATTCAATGCACCTTTAAAAAGTAAATTTTCCATGCCATATTTTATAATATTTATTATTTCTGCTGTCGTACACTCTCCGGACTACTGCTCAGTACATAGTGTATTTTGTATTTTGTTATTATTATTATTATTATTATTATTATTATTATTATCATCATCATCATCGTTTTAAAATGTCTTTATATTGTATATAACCTTTTTAAGCCCTCTGTGTAGATGTGTCAAGCCTTGTCAAAAGAATTTCTCTGCATAGGATGATGTGATGTTATCCGATGCACATGACAAATAAACAACTTTGACTTTGACTGACTGACGCACCCAAACGGTCATGCTGTAGAATGTTGCAGGCAGCAGAACGCTCTGTCACGTCTGTCACATGTGCTCTGTGTGAACCTGCTTTCATCTGTGAACAGCACAGGGCGCCAGTGGCAAATTTGCCAATCTTGGTGTTCCCTGGCAAATGCCAAACGTCCTGCACGGTGTTGGGCTGTAAGCACAACCCCCACCTGTTGACGTCGGGCCCTCATACCACCCTCATGGAGTCTGCTTCTGACCGTTTGAGTGGACACATGCACATTTGTTGCCTGCTGGAGGTCATTTTGCAGTAGCTGTCCTGCTGCTATGTTGTTTCCCTCCTACGGCCTCCTCCACATCTCCTGATGTACTGACCTGTATCCTGGTAGCGCCTCCATGCTCTGGACACTACACTGACAGACACAGCAAACCTTCTTGCCACAGCTCGCATTGATGTGCCATCCTGGATGAGCTGCACTACCTAAGCCACTTGTGTGGGTTGTAGACTCTGTCTCATGCTACCACTAGAGTGAAAGCACTGCCAGCATTCAAAAGTGACCAAAACATCAGCCAGGAAGCACAGGAACTGAGAAGTGGTCTGTGGTCACCACCTGCAGAACCACTCCTTAATTTGGGGTGTCTTGCTAATTGCCTATCATTTTTACCTGTTGTCTGTTCCATTTGCACAACAGCATGTCAAATTGATTGTCAATCAGTGTTGCTTCCTGAGTGGACAGTGTGATTTCACAGAAGTGTGATTGACTTGGAGTTAAAACATTTTGTTTAAGTGTTCCCTTTATTTTTTGAGCAGTGTATATCATAAATAATACCAGCTTTTTAGTTTAAGTTTTATCTTTATTTTTCCATTATTAACTGTTGTAGTATGTTAATATGGGGACCCTAAATGTGTGGATTGAATTTGGAAGCGTTAGATTCCATAACAGTGAAGCTATTGAAACATAGGTTTGTATGCACTTTCGGTTTTGCACGTAGATGGTACCTAGACGTTCGGCAGAAGGCAGAGGGCTCCCAGCGGTGCATTTTATTTTTTCCACATATTTAGACGGTTCTTTCGGATGAAAATCGTGTTGTAGGTTGTTGTCTACCTTATGTTTAGATAGAGCTGCGTAATGAAAACTTTTCGCACATGATTTATTGATCCGCAAACCGCGAATCTTGCGATTCTGCAAATTTCAGTCTAACTTTACCGAACTAAGAATCTATACATAAAAGTTCAGAACTCGTAAAAACGGAATAGTGTATATGAACTTTCACGAAACAGCACCCGAATAATATACGCACTTCTACTGCAATGTGAATTAGGTTACATTAATATATTTTTCCGTTGTCTACAATGTAACAAAACGAATGTAACCAAAATGTATACTACTTTCACAGAACACGTCAGGTTCGAGATAGCATGTAACATAGAGATCATCAAAACTCACCATAATCATTCTAGATATATCCTTACAATCTTCTTTTTTTGCAGCACGGACTTTAAAACTCATTTTAAAATTTGTATCGACCATATTAGTAAATTCCCTTTAAAGTTTAAACACAAAATGATGCAACCACTTTTCAACGTACTTGTGTTCTTACAGCGACACTATCTTATGCTGGCGACACTTAAGATTACTTCATATAGGTCGGTATAATGACAAAACCTTCAAAATAAAAGCCCGAAGGTCAATGCATATCAAAGTGCATAACACTTTAATTAGTTAGTGAACTCAATACAAAGGCAAGTTTTACAATGTTTTAAGCATGTAGAAAGTTTGATTTATGTGGAAAAATAAAATATTTAATAAAAAGGTTATAACAACAATAGTTGTGCCTACATTATACATACCATGCTTGCATATGTAGATTCTGCTTTATAAAAACTAAACTATCGCTTGAGCTAAAACATGGACTATGGATAACTGTTCAGTAGGATGTACTCTATCCAAATATAGTGTTAAATCCCAGGGCACTTGATGCTGTATGGCCAAGAAACCTTAAATCAGGGACCCTCGTCACTCTCCCATTCATTTCACTGTAAGACATAATTTATCATGTAGATTCTGCTTTATAAAAACTAAACTATCGCTTGAGCTAAAACATGGACTATGGATAACTGTTCAGTAGGATGTATTTTATCCAAATATAGTCTCAAATCCCAGGGCACTTCATGCTGTATGGCCGAGCCATTCAAAAACAAGTTAGGAACACCAGAGACACAGTAAAGAAATGGGAACAGAATTGGCATTGAAATGTTTTGTTTTCCTCTACCCTTTCCGGCAAGACCCTTCACAGTTAGTTATTGAGGACACTTCAGCCAGGTGCACCAGCCAATGAAACAGCCATTAACACTTCTGGCCCTCATGACACCATTATGCATGATTCATGCTATGTTAAAAACATTCCCTAGGGTGAGTTTTATCCAGTAAAAGTCTCATATCCATGCTAGTGCTCTCCATGGTACTGAAATGCATAAAAACATTCAACTCTCAACAAACACATAAGGTAAACGATGTAAAAGTGGATGTAGAAGAAGATGTAGAACTAGACCAAATCCCAGGCAGTGCTGTGTCAATTTGCGCTGCCTTATTTCAGGGGTCAGAGCAATCAGAGAAGCCATAGTCAGGCTTGTATGTTTGTATAATGATGCTAAATCTGGCAGTCAAAGCAGGTGTGAATGGCCAGGTGGTAACCCAACCTCCCTTTCAATTGGCTGGCATGTCCTGAATACAACTATCATTTGATAGGCCTGTAAAATATATGGGTGTGTCCTATCAACCAGGTAAATAGGACTAGGGACATTGGTAGACCCAACTTGTTTGGACTCCTTGCGTGGACAAGCTCAGATTTCTATTGTGGAATTCAACACAATTTCTTCAAAAGCTTTTTGCAGTGGCTTCACTTCTTCATCAGGTATGCAATGTGGTCTCAAGTTGATATTTGTTGATGTTATTTATATATTGTGTTATTAGTGTTTATATGCATTTGTATTATTATTTATATACAGTTCTTCTCAATTAAGTGTCTGTGAAAGCACTTTGTGATAACTGCTGTTGAAAAAAGGGCTTTATAAATAAATTTGATCGATTGATTGACTGATAGAAAAACTGTTAATGACACTGTGGTCAACTTGATCTCCGTTTTAACATTTGCAAAACAGTTATTTCACATTGCTTTCAGACACAATGTCAATACCAATCACATTTGTTGGTTGAATGTGGATATCAACTGCACATATAAATATACTGCACATACTGTATACAGTTAGTCCTTATTTTTTCAGAAATTAGGTTAACTACGGTGTGTGTTGGTATTTGGAAGAATGGAGTAGGTAAATGTGGTATACAAGATCCTTCACTAAAATTGTGGCACAATAATTGACCATACTGTCAGTCATTATCTTTCCCTGAGAGAGGTCATTCCAATTCTGTAATGTTGTAATCATTGATAAAACCAGTTGTAGAGATTGAAGCAAAATACTTGATTTTGGATAAATTTAATTTGATACATTTTTGCCAATTGAATTAGTCATTTTGGCCAACAGTGTTTTCTATATGGGCGTATGTGTTAACTGTTATGAAATCTTAAAATTCTACATGAGCTCTATTCTGAGAGAGTTTGCATATCAGATACTGACATTGGACAATGCATTTATAGATTGTATAGGTATGTTAAATATGAATGCCATTTCAGTCATGACAGGAATACTATACCAGTACGGAACCCGTCATGTGGCAAAGAACTGGCCACATTCAAAACACAATACTCATCCTAAATGCCACAGACTCCTACTGCCAAGAGAGAAGGACATCCTGTCAGGTAGAAAGGTGAGAAAAGTACTTCATCATAACACTATGTACTACATTGACAACCATACTATACATTAAGTGATAAGGAACATGTACACAGCGAAAATTATTGTAATAGTGACATGGAACAGACAGTAACCCAACAAGTAGATGTTCAACAATTGACAAACACTGAAATATTTGATTGTAATGTTTCTGTAAATGAAAATGTTAAGCAATCAGGAACCCAAATAAGCATGGAGACACTTCAGTGTATTTTGTCAAAAGAAGCAACATTTGATGAATTTAGGCATGAAACCCCAAGTGAATGGGAAAAGCTACATTCACAAAGAGGTCAAAGATATTTTAAAATATATAGCTGGGAGGGCTTATTTGCAGCAAAGGTAAAGGAATCAAATCCTTATTGTACAATTGTGTTTAAGGACCACCGCTTTTCAGTAAGTAAAACAAGACAGTTAAATAATCCCTATCTAAAACTGAATGGTTACTGTAAACATTCTTTCTGCACCTTAAAATTCACTATTGTTTTGAAATGATTGGAGTCTTTGAACTTCAATGTGACATATTTTAGAGACATTTTGGCTAGACCAATAAGAGCCCCAGAAAGAGAGGAACTTGCGTGTTCATTACAAAATGTAGCAGCACATCAGGTGTACAGGGACCGATTAGCCAGAGCTGACATCAGGTCTTTGGCAGCAAATAATAGAAGTTACGTGGGAAAGGATTCTTCTGTAATGAGAAAAATTAAATGGGAACAACATACTAAGAACCTCTTGGATTGTGATGAAATAGTCATTGCAGAAGCTAAGATAAACATTTATAAATGAGGACATGACAAAATCCAAAATGAAGGTTTTCTATGGGATCAAATAAGGGCCAATAATATTTTGAGGTTGCGAAGTGATGTTTGCATGTGGGTCAATATCACTGTAGGGTGCCTTTTACCCTCACAATACTCACACATTTTGATTTTAATTTACCATTCACTTTATGGTATGTCATAAATAGTAGACACTCAAGTACTATAATAAATATATTATCTGAGCTCCCACACATGTTTTTAGATAATTATGGGCCATTTTTCGGGGCATAAACCATAAGATATGTCCACCCTGTCATGGACATACATATTGCTGTTAATTACGTTTTCATTGCAATATTAAGGTGCAAATCATACTTTCTGAAAGGTATAGTGTCTCTTCCTAAACAGGGTTATTTGTTTGCTTTCAAATTATTAATACATAAAAGATTTTATGCAAACCATGTGTTTTTTTAAGAAACTTATACAATTCACACATTATTTTTTTCTTATTTGGAGAAAATGTTGATATTTGGATGCAGTTTTTTGTTTGCAAGTTATTGCCCCCACACCCAGCTATTAGATTATATAGGTATGATTGAATTATTATTTTAAAATACCAAGATGACAGGGTGGACAAGCACACAACGGGGTGGACAAGCACACGACGGGGTGGAAACATAAAGCAGAACACAAAAAGCATGACAAAATATGACAATGAAACATTTATTCAACTTCAAAAAATATATATAATTACATTTCAATCACATTGATATAACCCAAAAAAAATATTTTACGGCCTCTCTGGTTGAGAGGAAACAGGCAGGGAGGAAACTGCCCGTCGTTTAAGCAAAATATAAACATAAATAAAGTAATAGTATTAAACAAATGAAATAGCAATTACATTAAAGGTATTAACTTTTTTATTTGTGGCCAAGAAATATTGAAGTAAATCAATTCTGTAAATTTTTAACATTTACGACATGTGTAACAACTTGCCCCAAACTGACATTTAGAGAAAATAAATTTGTTTTCAGAACACAATTTGACCTTTCAGTTGACCCTTGCCTGAATGTATTCCAGTGTGGTGCTACTGGATTTTACATGAACTAAAAAGCATTTCCTGCTGAAAATGCGTGTGAATGCTGAATAGTTAAATTGCTAAAGCTAAACTGGATTGATAGCTTAAATGTGTTGAAGTAGTCAGAATAATTGGACAAGTGGGAATGTTTTAATAATTGGACAAGTAATAAAAATTATATAAAGTAGAAGTATTAGTACAACCCGAATTCCGCAAAGGTTTGGACGTTTTTTTATTTGAATAAAATGAATGTTTAAACTGAGAAATCTTACAGTTTTATCCACTAAATAAGCTAATTAAAAACAATTGACACGGGGGAAACAAATGGCTCAAAAAGCAAGAAATTTGGAAAGGAATCAGCTGGTAGAACATCTAGCAACAAATTAAGTTAATTGATATCAGATCTGTAACATGATTAGCTATAAAAGGGATGTCTTAGAGAAGCAGAGTCTCTCAGAATTAAAGATGGTCAGAGGCTCTCCAATCTGTGAGTGTGTAAAAAGATTGTGAAATACTTGAAAAACAATGTACGTCAACATCAAATTGCAAAGGCTTTGCAAATCTCATCATCTACATTGCATAACATCATCAAAAGATTCAGTGAAACTGGAGAAATCACTGTTCGTAAGGGACAAGGTCGAAGACGTTTATTGGAAGCCCATGGTCTTTGGGCCCTCAGATGAAACTGCATCACTCATCAGCATGATTGTGTCAATGACATTAGTAAAGGGGCCCAGGACATACTTCCAGAAAACCACTGTCGGTAAAAACAATTTGGCGTGCCATCTGCAGATGCGAACTAAAGCACTATCATGCCAAAAGGAAGCCATATGTGAACATGGTCCAGAAGCGCCGTCTTGTCCTGTGGGCCAAGGCTCATTTATAATGGCCAATTTCAAAGTGGAAAGGTGTTCTATGGTCCGACAAGTTCAAATTTGACATTCTTGTTGGAAAACAAGGACACCGTGTCCTCTGGGCTAAAGAGGAGGGAAACCTTCCATAGTGTTATCAGCGTTCAGTTCAAAAGCCAGCATCTCTGATGGTATGGGGGTACATAAGCGCATACGGTATGGGCAGCTTGCATGTTTTGGAAAGCACTACGAATGCTGAAAGGTATAGATGTTTTAGAGAAACATATGCTCCCCTCCGGATGATATCTATTGCAGGGAAGGCCTTGTGTATTTCAGCAGGACAATACAAAAAACCACATACTGCACCTATTACAATAGCATGGCTTGGTTGTAGAAGAGTCTGGGTGCTGAATTGGCCTGCCTACAGTCCAGATCATTCAACTATAGAGAGCATTTGGCACGTCATTAAACAAAAAATAAGTCAAAGACAACCATGAACTCTCCAGCTGCTGGAAACCTATATTAAGGCAAGAATGGGACCAAATTCCAACACCAAAACTCCAGACACTTATAACCTCGATGCCCAGACAACTTCAAACTGTTGGTAAAAATGCCCCTGTAGCAGGAATCAAATATAAAATTAGCTAATTTTGTGCATAAAGTTTTAAAATTTCTCAGTTTAAACATTTGTTCTGTTAACTATGTTCAATTGTGAATAAAATATTGGCTCATGTGAATTGAAAGTCTTTCAGTTTTCATTTTATTCAAACTTAAAAATCATCCCAACATTTCCGGAATTCGGGTTGTAGTAGTATCAGTACTAATATTATTATTAGTAGTAGAAGTATTATTATTAATATTAGTAGTAGTATTATTAATAGTAATAGCAGTAGTGGCAGCAGTAGTACTGTAGTATTTGTAGTAGTATTATTAATAGCAGTAGTAGTATTATTAATGGCGATAACTTTACTATAAATTGCAATATTAACTAAAAATGAATGCTATGTCGACCCTGTCGCGTGTGTCCACCCTGTCGAGTCTAAGTGGCTGACAGGGTGAACATTTTGGAACAACAACAGGGTGGACATTTTGAGCTTCAAATAGCAAATTAGCTTACAACAAACTGTGACTAGCGAAATAGTTAGTCTAGTTGTTGAAGAGATTTTGGTATATTTAAACCTACATATTTAGAAAATATTGTATTTTATTCACTTCCAGGATATTTTATGCCGACAGGGTGGACATGTTAAGCTTAGGCAAAACAAGTAAACAAACTTACATGAAGGAAATTTATTTGTCAGTTGGAAAGTGAGCAGCAACTCACCTCAGCAGTTGAAATTCCCACCACTGAAGAGATAAAAAAATCTGTTGTCCTGATGTCATTAATGGAGATGGCTTTTTCTTAAAAAGGGAGATTCCGCAATACGACAGGGTGGACAACCATTCAAGGGACATGGACAAACTCTTGTTTTTTATCAAATAAAAAAAATAGTTTTATTACAAAACGATCAATACACTCAATTTGAGTAATATCTTATTTAACAAAACATTAATAGGAAAACTAAAATTATATTTTTTTATGATTTGACTATTTTATATTGATTTAAAATTTAATGAGCAGTGCCAGGGACATAGCAAAATAACATACATCCTCTTATACAAACCTAAAGAAAATGTTGAAAATGTATCTAAAAGAGCCAAGTAATGCTTCTGTTATGAATAAAATACTTTGTATAATATAACACACCCTTTCAGGTGAGTCATTTGTATGTTAAGTTATCATGGCAAATTAGTTATTTATTTTCAGGACACCAAAAGGCACCCTACAGTGATATTGACCCATGTGTAAAAAAGTTATGCATCTGTAGAAATATTTTGTGAATGTGTAAAAAAGTTTTGCATCTGTAGAACTATTTTGTGAATGTGTAAAAAAGTTATGCATCTGTAGAAATATTTTGTGAATGTGTAAAAAAGTTTTGCATCTGTAGAAATATTTCTGAATGTCTGCAAATGTTTTGTGCAACACTGGAGTTACAAAACCCAAGTTACAAGTTGCAAAATTTTTACTGTGTCAAAACAGGGCCAAAACGCAATCCAATCAGCTCGTTGCTTATTGATTAGTCAATCAGAACGCTGCCCACCGAGCAACCATTTCAATCGTTAATGTAGCTGGCATTACACAGGATGTTGTGTATTTATTATATATGTAAGCGATCCAGATTGCAAATGTAAATGGTCTTATTAAAATAATATAAGTTAGTAAATATGTCACACTATTCGCATAAAGTTTAGTGGCATATTTATGAAATGTGTAAAGTTTCCATTGTTATTAATCGATTTTTATCACGTTGAATCAAACGCTATTATTCTGAATGCGAAACTATGAACGTCTAGGAATCCACTAAAGAATCTGGCTCCCTGTGTTACCATGGATGTATTAATAACAGGATGGAATGATCTCATTCATTTCAACGGAGAGAGCTTGAAGCCCAATTGAACAACTTTTTAAAATGATAGCCGAGCATACTGCGCAGCCTCAGCTGAGCGTGATGACGTAGATGTGATGTGAGCAACGTCTCTGAAAGCGGTCATTTTTATGTTAGACGCGCCTGAAGAATCTGCTC
>JACXGM010033827.1:0-12160 GCA_016801145.1 Umbra pygmaea
GTTTCATCTGACCAGAGCACCTTCTTCCACATGTTTGGTGTGTCTCCCAGGTGGCTTGTGGCAAACTTTAAACAACACTTTTTATGGATATCTTTCAGAAATGGCTTTCTTCTTGCCACTCTTCCATAAAGGCCAGATTTGTGCAGTATACGACTGATTGTTGTCCTATGGACAGACTCGCCCACCTCAGCTGTAGATCACTGCAGTTCATCCAGAGTGATCATGGGCCTCTTTGCTGCATCTCTGATCAGTCTTCTCCTTGTATGAGCTGAAAGTTTAGAGGGACGGCCGGATCTTGGTAGATTTGCAGTGGTCTGATACTCCTTCCATTTCAATATTATCGCTTACACAGTGCTCCTTGGGATGTTTAAAGCTTGGGAAATCTTTCTGTATCCAAATCCGGCTTTAAACTTCTCCACAACAGTATTTCGGACCTGCCTGGTGTGTTCTTTGTTCTTCATGATGCTCTCTGTGCTTACAACGGATCTCTGAGACTATCACAGATCAGGTGCATTTATACGGAGACTTGATTACATACAGGTGGATTCTATTTTTCATCATTAGTCATATAGGTCAACATTGGATCATTCAGAGATCCTCACTAATCTTCTTGAGAGAGTTTGCTGCCCTGAAAGTAAAGGGGCTGAATAATTTTGCTCGCCCAATTCGTCAGTGTGTTATTTGTTAAAAACGTTTGAAATATCCAATAAATTTCATTCCACTTCATGATTGTGTCCCACTTGTTGTTGCTTCTTCACAAAAAATTACAGTTTTATATCTTTATGTTTGAAGCCTGAAATGTGGCAAAAGGTCAAAATTCAAGGGGGCCGAATACTTTCGCAAGGCACTGTATATTGCTCCATCCCCAACAGGAGCATTAGGCCTACCTGGTCTTATATTAAAGCAGTTCTGTCCTATCTAAAACCATAACTGACACATCCTTGTTCCATGTGGATAAGTCCTTGGCCCGTTAAAATACAGCAGACGGGAACAGTTCATTCTTTTATGGATTTTTGTCTAGTTATCTAATTTCAGCAAGTAAACCATAAAAGTTTATTCCTGCACCTGAATTCGCATACAACATACTATAGGTATGTACTGCACTTAAGATGGTAAAGTACATACTTTTAAGTATATAGTAAGCAAATATGCCAATATTTTGCTTAGGGTCATTGTCCTGTTGGAAGATGAATCT
This sequence comes from Umbra pygmaea, assembly GCA_016801145.1. Taxonomy (NCBI): domain Eukaryota; kingdom Metazoa; phylum Chordata; class Actinopteri; order Esociformes; family Umbridae; genus Umbra; species Umbra pygmaea. The sequence continues at coordinate 1,196 of JACXGM010033827.1, forward strand.
TCGCCCCAGTCTGAGGTCCAGAGGGCTCAGCAAGGATGTCTCTGTACATTGCAGTATTTATCTTTCCATCAATCCTGACTAGTCTCCCAGTTCCTGCCACTGAAAAACATGCCCACAGCATGATGCTACCACCACCATGCTTCACTGTAGGGATGGTTTTGGCCAGGTGATGAGCGGTGCCTGGGTTCCTCCAGACATGACGCTTGGCTTTTATGTGATTTTTTTGAGGAGTGGCTTCTGTCTGGCCACTCTAAAATACATGCCTGAATGGTGGAGTGTTGTAGAGATGGTTGTTCTTCTGGAAGGTTCTCCTCTCTCCACAGAGAAACACTGGAGCTTTCTCAGAGTGACCATCGGGTTCTTGGTAACCTCCAAGAGCATTTCTCCACTGATCGCTCAGTTTGGCCGGGCTGCCAGCTCTAGGAAGGGTCCTGGTGGTTCCAAACTTCTTCCATTTACAGATGATGGAGGCCACTGTGCTCATTGGGACCTTCTAATGATGCAGATACTTTTCTGTACTCTTCTCCAGATCTGAGTCTCGATAAAACCCTGTCTCTGAGATCTACAGGCAAATCCCTGGACTTCATGGCTTGATTTGTGCTCTAAAATGCACTGTTTACTGTGGAACCTTATATAGAGTGGTGTGTGCCTTTCCAAATCATGCACAATCAACCAACTTGACCACAGCTGTACTTCAATCATGTTGTGGAAACATCTCAAGGATGATCAGTGGAAACAGGATGCAACTGAGCTCAATTTTGAGTGTCATGAGGCCTTTTATTTTTTTAAAGGTAAACTTATTTAAGCAATATATTATTATTTTTATGCAGGCTACAAGAGAATATGTAGCAATTTCTAAGATATGAAAATCAATCTACACTGTTTTATTTCCTTTGAAATAAAAGAATGTTCCAGTAGCTAACCCCAGTGCAGCCAGAGTCAGGCCCAATCCACAGAATACAACAGGACCCATCCTGGACTCACTCACCGGAGGCTCTAGGAAATAAGAAGAAACATGTCAGTTGATTAGGGATAACCAGTAATATGCCATTAAGGTTAGTCCATAGAAATGGAATGGATAGAAAGGGCATTTCAATTCAAATTAGTGTAGCAGAATGGGCAGAGCGGCAGCCATTTTTATGTGTACCGTTCCATTGCAAAGGTCTAGCGGCCTACTTCCGCATTAAACCGATTTGCGTGTTGTCACCGTGACAACTAACAGAAATTGCCATTTTGTTGTGTACTAATCGAATGACCACACCAAGCAGTTCAATGGCCTTTCAATCCATTCTAGTTCTATGGGTTAGACACGAAAAGAACATTCACACAAAATCCCTCCACACTTGACCTTTGTGTGTGCGTGCCTGAGCCAGTTGCACAAATTATCCAAAGCTGAGCAAATATATATTATTAAGGGTGTAGAGGCTGATCAGACCCACACATACCAATTTCGAGGTCATGCAAGCAGGTCTACGCAGTCAATATGACAATGTAGGTTTATTACCATAAAATAACCTGGTCAAAGGTTGAAGAGAAGCCAGATAATTAATGGTGATCTTAAATGTCTGGTGCTGATTTATGTGTTTTTCCAACATATTCAAGTCAATTAGAAGGAATTTTTGGGGAGCAATGTTGTTTCGACTATTTCTCACAAATAATATAATTTTATTGATCTACTGTAGCATGCAATGGCAAAATCAATCACATTGACTCAGCAATTAAAATGTATCAGCAACAAATTGTGAAACATATGGAGCATGAAGTGGAGGATTTCCCACTGGTTGAAATATACTGATATCTGAGTACTCCACAGTTTGTTGTAAAAGTGGCCCTCAGGGTTGCAGCAGCTACAAGTGACCATGAAGGGCCATACATGTAGCTGTGGGATGTGGGGGTGCTGGAGCTACTGCCCCCATTGTGGCCTCAGCATCCCCTGATGGGATTTTGAAATTGATTCTGAGCTTAATGATCAGTAATCACTTAATGTAATCGCTGTATTGCTGAAATGAATAAATGACCCTCACCCCAGGTCCTGATTTTGGGTTCTTCTAGTGCAGTGTGCTCCACTGTGCAGGTGTAGAATTCCCCCTGCTGGGGGGTGAAACTCAAGATGGAGAACTGATAGAAGGTTCCATCAGTATTAGGATAGTACCTACTGAGGGTAGCTCCCTCAGGCACATCCATGGCATTTTTGGTCCAGTTGACTTTGATAGCCGGGGGAAAGAAATTATTCACCAAGCAGATCAGTGTGTTGTTTATTCCCAGCTCAACCTCATTCCTTGTGTATATGGTGCTATCAGGGGCTTCTGGGGGCAAATAGAAACAAAAAAGCTCCATTGAGGATCTGATGTCATATTTCAATAAGCTGTAGTTGTACTGGGGAAATCAAGCTGAGACCTGGGTCGCTTTTACAGTTTAGCCCTGTCAATTAAAAACATATATAGAATACAATAAATATGTATATAATAAAAAAGACATGGATAAGAATAAGAAAGCATTGACATTTAATAGTGAAAATATCATATATCAGACATTATAGGCACCAATACTCCAAATTTTGGGATATTGCAAGTTATTGTTGAGGAAGGAATTATATATGAGCAGCATCTTATAAAACAGTTTAAAACAGTGTCTTCTTATAAACAGGATAGGATGCATTTACTTGCATAAAAGTGTTGACAGTATTAGATGAGGTCATCTAAGACACTATGCCTGTTGATTATCTGCAGTCTATTATATATTATACTCTGATAAGATATAACATACGTATATAAATATAATACACATATACATATATATACATATATACATATATATATATATATACACACATACATATATATATACATACATATATGAATACACATGTAATGTTGTCTGAATCTTCCCTGGTTCTAATCCCAGCATAAAAAGTAGACAAAATGACAAATGAGTAGATCGAGTGGCATTTATTGGTATGATTTATATTAGGATGACAGACCTACTACATTCCTTAATAAAACTGATTTAGTTCAGGCAGACCATACACAAAAATAATTAAAACGTAACATTCAACATTATTCAAAGTTAAATTTAACTGTTTTTTAATATCATGCGTGCAATGAGAACAGAACATTTTCAGAAGTAAAAGTAAAAGTACTTTTTATGGGTGAAGCTGAGTTCACATGTTTTGGGAAATTCCTAATTGAGACCAAAATGAAGTAGGGAGATTTCATAACGAATCAGTCACCTATGAAATAAATACCAAGAGTAAAACAATGATTATTTGTGGTGAATAGGTAGTAATGAACTGCTGGTCATTTGGGTTTTATTTAGGGAATTCCAAAAATAAGTGAACCCAGCTGGGTACTTTTACTTGTACTTTTGTGACCTGATAACAAAAGCTGTAGAAACTAAGTGTTTGTTTTTTATAACTGAAAAATCTGATAATGTGAGTTAGATGGGACAGTGATTCCCTTCACTGATCAGTGCCTATTTATCAATTTAAACAATAATTGCAACTAGATAAGGTACAATTTCTGAGGAAATGGTGAAGTGTTCTTGTGGCCAGCTGGAGTTGGCAGATATGCTACCATGATAAGCGTAGATGCTACCATGTTTAGCATGGTTTTAGTTTGATTAGTAAGTTACTTGCATGTTTTTAACAAGATGCTAGCATGATAAAAGTTTTGTTATCATATTTTTAGCAAGATATTAGCATGATTAGCATGTTGCTAGTATGATGCTAGCATAATTAGCCTGTTACTGACATGTTTTAGGAAGATACTAACATGATAAGTATGTTGCTAGGGTGATGCTAGCATGATTAGCATGTTGCTAGCATGTTTTTAACAATTTGTTAGCATGATTAACATGTTGGTAACATGTTTTTAACAAGTTACTAGCATGATTAGAATCATGCTAGCATGATTAGCATGTTGCTATCAATGCTAGCATTATACTAATATGATTACCATGTTGCTAGCATGATGCTAACATGTTTTAAGCATGACGCCAGCATGATACTCATGTTGCTAACATGTTTTAGCAAGATACTAGCATGATTAGCATGTTGCTAGTGTGATGCTAGCATGAAACTAGCAGCATAAGTATGTTACTCATATTATTAGCATGTTGCTAACATGTTTTTAGTACTTACTAGCATGATTAGTATGTTGCTAGCATGATGCTAGCATAATTAGCCTGTTACTGACATGTTTTCGGAATATACTAGCATGATAAGTATATTGCTAGGGTGATGCTAGCATGATTATCATGTTGCTAGCATGTTTTTAACAATTTGTTAGCATGATTAACATGTTGGTAACATGTTTTTAACAAGTTACTAACATGATTAGAATCATGCTAGCATGATTAGCATGTTGCTATCAATGCTAGCACGATACTAGCATGATTACCATGTTGCTAGCATGATGCTAACATGTTTTAAGCATGATGCCAGCATGATAATCATGTTGCTAACATGTTTTTAGCAAGATACTAGCATGATTAGCATGTTGCTAGTGTGATGCTAGCATGAAAGTAGCATGATTAGTATATTGTTCATATTATTAGCATGTTGCTAACATGTTTTTAGTACTTACTAGCATGATTAGAGTGTTTTGAGTGGGCGGAATGACTGATTGGAATGGATGGAGTAACTGCGTGGAGTGTGCGGAGTAACTGGCTGGAGTGTTTTGAGTGGGCGAAGCAACTGGGTGGAGTGGGCAGAGTAACTGATTAGAGTGAGCCGGGCAACTGGCTGGAGTGGGAGGAGTAAATATGTGGAGTGATGGCATAAATTGAATGGCAGTCTATGGAGCTAGACGGCAATATTTGTCTCTTTCACCTGATTGTCGTTAAGAAACCTCAGATTTCATTGTAGTTTTTGCAAGTTTAACATGGATTATAGGTCGAAAGTTGAATGAATGAGTACTTAATGTCCTTTCGATTTCTTAAAGGTGAGTTGTTGTTGTTGCCCATAACATGCTAGCATTCTGCTAATGAATGCTGATTGGTCAGTGAAGGACTGATTATGACCAGAGATCCCGATTGATGGCATCCAATGCGGAACCAGTAGAGAATGTCTAATGTGTCTATTTCGGCATGGTCTTTAAAACATTAGTAAACCAAAACTCTTTCTAGCACATGTATTGAGAGGAAAAGCCTATCCTGTTAGCTGTGTTATCGATGCCTCGAGAAAAAAAAGGAAGTGACTCAAGCTTACCGTAAAGCAGTATCTCTGGCCCAACGATGTGTATGATGTCATTGTAACGCCCGGCCCAGGGAGGGCTGGCGTCTATGACCTATATTGGAACTAAGATATGGACTCCTTATATTTGGTCATATTCTTGTATTCCTTGGTTTGTTTTAGTTCCCCCTAGTGTCCCTTCAGTGCTTTGCATGTTGTTTTAGTTCTGCCTTATTCCTTTGTTTTCCTGTTTATGTTAGCCAAGCCTCTCTCCTTAGTCTGGGCTGTTTTCCTATTGTTTTAGGTTAGGAGTCTAGTAAGTTCTGTATTGGCTTGATTATGGATTACCTACAGCCTTGTATGATCAGATAGTTTACCTCTACTATATAATGAGCCAAGACTAAGGAGAGAGCGTTGGGCACATTGTGATCATTTGTATCCTGTTTACGGTGTACTTCTGTTGAGGTCCTACTGAACCAAGGAGCTGTTTATAACCAGGTCGGTTTCATATTATTGTATTGCAGTATAGGCGTCTGTGTATCGCGGTCTTGTATTTCATGAGTGTCCGTGCCACTATAGAGCATGTTGCTTAGCTTGTGTACAGTTCTGCACCCGCTTCCAGCCTTTGCTAAATTATATAAATATATATGTTCTCTCCTGGACCATTTGCTCCAATAAATCATGAATGATAACGACTACCGAGTTGCCATGGGGTCTCCCTCTCTTAACCCACACACCCACCGTGACAGTCATTGACATTTTAAAAGGCTTTTTGGAACAAAAAAGCAACTTTAAAAAAATCTAACACCCAGCAGCGTGTATATTCTTTGCCTCCCCTTTCGAAGGCAACATTCGAATTGCTAGACAAAAAAATTATATCCTGAGAAATGTTGATTTTAAAGGGTATAGATCAATAGACCTCCATTCATTCTGCACTCGCTCGTGAGCACCCTCATATGGAACCAGAGTGGAACTGCAACCAGCTCAGAAGCTGGAAGTTTTCCATGAGTGGACATTCTCCCCTTATTATACATTCTCTGGTAACTGGCTCGAATGGGTAGAATGGGTGGGGTCACCGGGTGGACTGGACAGACAAACTGTTGGCTCAGTCAAAAGGTAATGACTGTCTCACTGCAGAAAAATTAAGACATATTTACTTAACAAGTTATATTTGTATTAGATAATAACACTTGTTTTTAGTAAATATGCCCTGAAAATCAGTGAAATTTGTCTTGTTCCATTGGCAGATTATTTTACTTATTACATGCCAGAAATACCTTGTATTAATTTTTTTGTTTTACTTATTTTTGGAGTGTCATTTTTTGCAGTGTATGGAAAACTTCCCTTTAAAACAAACCAATCACCAGTCATGTTGTAAAAACTATTAATGCTATGGCTCAGATAATGACATGTTTAGTGACAGCGGGTGGAGCTGAACAATTAGATATGTGCATGTGGACTTAAAACTGTAGGAATGGCAGCCGTCTAGAATAATGGTTCGCAAACCTCTCCTGGGGGACCCCCAGACGTCTCATATTTTTGTTGTGGCCTTGAACTAGTTCAGGTGATGCAATTAGGTATGTTGTTGATGATTAGCTGACAAGTTGATTCAGGTGGGCTAGCTCTGGGATACATCTAATATATGGCATGGCTGAGGGTCCACAGGAGAAGTTTGAGAACCACTGGTCTAGAAAATGTGTGAAGATGAATCAGGTAGCAGCTGCTGTCACTCTAAATCACAAACACAATGTAATCGAGAAAAAGCGATTATTTTGCACATTGCATTTTGTAAGACCTCTTAGTTTTGTTTTGTGTTGGAATAATGCAAGTAAAGTGCACTTTACTTAGCAAATACTACTGTCAGCAAGGCCCTGTTTGTGGTATCTGGTGGCACTTACACTCACCTTAAGGATTATTAGAAACAACATACTAATACTGTGTTTGACCCCCTTTCGCCTTCAGAACTGTCTTAATTCTACATGGCATTGATTTAACAAGGTGCTGAAAGCATTTTTTAGAAATGTTGGCTCATATTGATAGGATAGCATCTTGCAGTTGATGGAGATTTGTGGGATGCACCTTTCTGGGCACGAAGCTCCCGTTCCACCACATCCCAAAGATGCTCTATTGGGTTGAGATCTGGTGACTGTGGGGGCCATTTTAGTACAGTGAACTCATTGTCATGTTCAAGAAACCAATTTGAAATGATTCGAGCTTTGTGACATGGTGCATTATCCTGCTCGAAGTAGTCATCAGAGGATGGGTACATGGTGGCCATACAGGGATGGACATGGTCAGAAACAATGCTCAGGTAGACCGTGGCATTTAAACAATGCCCAATTGGCACTAAGGGGCCTAAATTCTGCCAAGAAAACATATCCCACACCATCACACCAACACCACCAGCCTGCACAGTGGTAAAAAGGCATGATGGATCCATGTTCTCATTCTGTTTACGCCAAATTCTGACTCATCGAGACTCATCAGAACAGGCAACATTTTTCCAGTCTTCAACTGTCCAATTTTGGTGAGTTCTTGCAAATTGTAGCCTCTTCTTCCTATTTGCAGTGGAGATGAGTGGTACCCGGTGGGGTCTTCTGCTGTTGTAGCCCATCCGCCTCAAGGGTGTTTGTGTTGTGGCTTCACAAATGCTTTGCTGCATACCTCGGTTGTAACAAGTGGTTATTTCAGTCAAAGTTGCTCTTCTATCAGCTTGAAGCAGTCGGCCCATTCTCCTCTGACCTCTAGCATCAACAAGGCATTTTCGCCTACAGGACTGCCGCATGCTGGATGTTTCTCCCTTTTCACACCATTCTTTGTAAACCCTAGAAATGGTTGTGCGTGAAAATCCCAGTAACTGAGCAGATTGTGAAATACAACCATGCCACCAACAACCATGCCACGCTCAAAATTGCTTAAATCACATTTCTTTCCCATTCTGACATTCAGTTTGGAGTTCAGGAGATTGTCTTGACCAGGACCACACCCCTAAATGCATTGAAGCAACTGCCATGTGATTGGTTGAGTAGATAACTGCATTAAAGAGAAATTGAACGGGTGTTCCTAATAATCCTTTAGGTGAGTGTAGATGAAGATGGCAGAGTGAGAGCAGTCGTCTATCAAAGACGCATTTTACAGTGTAATTCCATATCCATTGAGCGCGGAGAGGCATAAAAACAGAACACATGCCATTGCATAATTTTTTGCCAAAGATCTATGGTAAGTATTTTTATATAATACAGTAATATCAGGTGATTGCGGTAGTTCCATGAGTTTACCTTATAGCAACGCAGCTACTTCGTTCTTCAGTTAGTTTATCAGCTTTGTCTCTTTAGGATATTTTATTTCTGTCTTTGTAGCTTTGTTTACTGAAACATATTTCTTGTGATCAGTATTAGATTGTGCATCTCTCACTACCTCAAAGAAACTAAAATAACAACCCATCATTGAGCCGTTAATCTCCACGTTCTCATTCTGTGTTTCATTAGCGCAGGTGTAGTGTAGAGCCATGTATTACTTTTGAACAATTATTACTACCGATTGAAGAGCCAGGCTTCGTGGAGTTACTTCTATTCAGTAGTTTGTTTGAACTGCTGGTGGCGATTCTACAGCAGACTTAATTAAGCACAGTCTATCATGCGCACATAAAAAACCTGCAGGCAAAATAGAAAATAAGATTTGTTTAAGTGTTAATTTATTTAATATAATAATTATAAACTTATTTACAAATATAACAGAAAGACATTGCTGTCTAATCAAATCCAAACATTCAAATGAACTATGTGTGCTGGTCACCCTCAACAAAGTCAGAAAATGCATTCCAACGGCAGAGACTCTCAGTACGCCTAGTGTATGCTGGTTTTTGGTCTTTCCTTTCAATTAGAGCCCAATTAAGACGTAGACTGCCAGGTGAGGCGAGATCCTAACCAATTAGTGACATTTAATCATTCAGGTACAAGGTAAAAGCAAAAACCTGCAGACACTAGGCCCTTTGTGGATCTGGTTTGACACCCCTGCCTTACATCTGTCGCTCCCGACATCAGAATTTATTTAGTTTGTTTCTTCTTCACTAACACACCTTGGTCAAAACCATCCCTTCATCCAAGAGATGCAAAACAGCATTTAATGGGAACCCACCATAGAGGTAGTCACAGTATACTGGCTAACTACTCAAGACACCATATAAATTATATAAATTAACATTAGCCTATTGTCAAAACGTGGCGGGGTTATAGCCAGGTTGTGGCAGGAAATATGAACTGAGAGATTGGACTCATTTGGTATATGGACATTGTCTTTGTTTTCATTCATTTAAATTCCCTTGCTATGCATGGTAGATTTAAGTTCTTGTTTTGTATGCTGCACATGAGGCGCCTTCCTTCTGTTCACCTAGAGTATAGTCTGCTTTCATTAGGTTAACCTATGGCAGGTGTGTGTTGTTGCTGATTGTATGCAGCCTGGGTACTCAGTCTGTATACTATGGAGGACCGAGTCTGCCAAAATAAGAAATAAATAAATAAATAAATATATGCATCAATAAAAATATTTATACGTAAAAATATACATAAAAATAGAAAAATATAAAATTATACATTTATTTATCAATATTATTTCCCAATTTATTTATTTCCGTGATCATTTATTTCAGGTTTTATACATTTTTATATTAATTTATTTCCATATTCTTTTATTTCTGTATTTACAGATCCTTAAGGTAATGAGGAGGCTGTCAATCAAAGCATTTCACGGTGTCACCTTTTTCCCATTGGTTGATCGGTATCAGAGTGTGAAGATCGATTTTACATGCCTAGATTACTACGTTCGTAGGCGTCATATTTCTATATACAATTCCGTTAATGCCGGAGCAGTCGGACGCCCTTCTCGTTGTAGCCTATCCATTTCATCAAAGAATAGAACCGCCAGTGCAATGTCCTGTTGTCGTGAAAACACACGCACACAAACACACCAAGTCACCCACACACACACAGAAACTAAGTTCGACGATGCGAGAGAGCAGCTACGGTAGTTAACGGAGCACAACAGGTGACACCGAAGCCACAAAACGCAACTAATTGGCACAGTTAGTTGGATTTTCTGTTTGTGACATTGCATCTCTTTTTGGGGTTGGTGAAAAAATCATATATCTTACAAACCAACCCCGTGTTGTAACCTTGGTTTCTCCCCAGCTGCGTTTTTTACGTTCACATCTGTTTCTATCACAGACCGTATATATGGTTTTTATCTCCCGCTCTTGGCTTGCTTGCTATGGCTGAACGATTGAGTCCCGCCCTCTCATTAGCTTAAGGATGTAGAAATACGGAAATAAATATATACGGAAATAAATATATACAGAAATAAAAGAATATGGAAATAAATGAATATAAAAATAAATAAATACAGAAATAAATAATCACAGAAATAAATAAATAGGGAAATAATATTGATTAATAAATGTATAATTTTATATTTGTATATTTTTATGTATATTTTTATGTATATTTTTATGTATAAATATTTTTATGTATAAATATTTTTATTGACACATATATTCATTTATTTATTTATTTCTTATTTTGGCAGACTTGGTCCTCCATAGTATACAGGTCCTTCTCAAGAAATTAGCATATTGTGATAAAGTTCATTATTTTCCATAATGTAATGATAAAAATTAAACTTTTATATATTTTAGATTCATTGCACACCAACTGAAATATTTCAGGTCATTTATTGTTTTAATACTGATGATTTTGGCATACAGCTCATGAAAACCCAAAATTCCTATCTCAAAGAATTAG
>JACXGM010033828.1:0-12160 GCA_016801145.1 Umbra pygmaea
AGTTAGTATAACTGTCTAACCAGTTACTGTACCTTGACATCCAGTTGTCTAAAAAGTAAAGATAGTTTCCACTGTTACCTTGACATCGTGCTGTCTTAAGGTCTGTAGGATGTACTCAACCCTCCTTGAGATACTGTTAGTAACGTCGTTGACCGTCTCCTTGCTGTTTGTGACGCTAACGGACAATGTAGCACGGTCGGCCGCACAAGAGATCTCCGCGCTACCCGTCACATGGACTTCCCTCGCGGTGTTTTGGGTTCGTTGAATGTTTCGCTGTATAGTACCTCTGTATCTCCCCATCCCTGGTTCGTTTTCTTCCCGGTAAACATCTTCCGCGGCCGGTAAGAGAGCAGCGAATACTCGGGACGGACTAGCCATGGCAGAACACAAAGCAACCTATGGCTGCTATGGTAACTAACGGGGATTTCGGGACATGGAGTTCAAATGTAGGGATCTGTAGTTCTCTAAGTAGTCAATTTTAATACACATTTTGAATAGGTAGGTCTATGCATTAAAAAATACATTTGTAAACACAAATAGATGATGTCTAGATTTTACTGTTTACAGAGTTAACTTGTTACAGGAGTGGTTTCAGAGTTTGTTACAAATGTAATTGAACCTTAATAAGATGTTCAGTAGCCTATTATAAAAGTTAAAGGCTAATATAAGAAGGGCCTGTTTAGTATGGTATTTATTATCTATTTGAGATTTACAGTTAGTCCTTATTTTAGTTGACAAGTCATTTATTGTTTAACGTTTTTAATAACAAGTAACGACCTACAGGCTTTTTTAAACTAACCAAAAGATTTGTCTAGTAATATTGAAAAAATAAAATGCCGGTAGGAGGCGCCAGAAGCTTTATAATGTACAGTAGGCCAAAATTGTATTCCTTGCCGTCAGAATGAGTCAAGAAAATCAATGGGGATGGCCATAGATTACACTTATGAGTAATGTAAGGACCGATCTGACGGGCATTTATACCATTAGAACATTAGAAATACATTTGTTTCTCTCTTTTTTGCCAAGTTGTAAATAAATATTTACTCTATTATGCTAATTGAAATTATATATTCTTTTTTTTTCAATCACTCTATATTTGTACAGTCAAGATTACTGTCTGTAAATGCTCTACAGATATGTATGCTATAACAAACTATTAAAAAAACATTTAATGATTGCTAAGGTTAAGGTTAGGGTAGGTTTAGAATAAGGGTTAGTCAAATGATTATGTTTAGGAATAGGATATTGTTTAAGGATAGGGTGAGTGGTAGTAGATAATTAATTGAAATGTTACAGATAGTCTTTATAGTGTGTAAAGCAGCTAGAGATTGACTATCCAAATAAAGTGATACCTTTTTATTCATACACTCTTCTATAGTATTTTATATATTAATTAAAATAGGCTTTTTTTTACTGTATTTGATTTTGTATATTTGTATGCCCTTTTTCCTTATGTGTGCTATGGCTCAGATATTTAATCAAAGTGACACTTAAATAAATCCATCAATCGGTCGTAAAAAGGAAATTATTTGTTACAAACAAATTTAGCCCAGTCATCTAGCCTATTACGTGGAAACAAGCATAAACCTCTGCAGATTCATTTAATTTTTTTATTTAAAATTTATAATTTTGCCTATTTCACTGACAGGCTACAAGGAATATTTTTAATCCTAATAGATATTGCATATAGTCCGTACAATCAAATACCACTCGAGGAAAATGTTTGCAAAATTTTACAACAGCCTATAACGTTGTCTTTGATCTAGGTTAGTATCTATTAAATAAAGAAGTTAAAGCAGCATGTCCCATTTTATACAGTCTATGTATGCCTGTGCAACTCTCCAACAGTGGCGTATTTGGAACTTCAGAGATCTTTTCTAAGTTAAACAGGCCATTGCTTTAAACAACGCCGTTTGTTTGGTTTCCCTCAAATATTAAACTGTGAAACGGGTTTATAATCACAAACTAAAAATACAGAGAGCCTATTTGTTGTTGTTGTCTCGTGTTTCCCCGGTCTCCCGGTCCGCGCTGTGAAACTCGAGCGCTGACGCTGCTCCCGCCAAGCGAGATGCCGCGAGCTTCACTGTTTTCATAACTGCGTGGGTTATGCGCCTGGACGGGAGCCACCCTATTGAAGAGAGGGAGAGAGATGGGGAAGAAGGGAAGAAAGTGTGAGAAACAGAGAAAGCCGGAGAGAGGGAAAGATTGGGAGTGAGATGACCTGTTTAAACTTCAAAGTGATAACTGTGTGAAGCTCCCCGATATCCAGGATAGAAAGCGTTATGCGGGATATGCGGGCAACATCTCTCGCGCGCAATTATTAACAAAAATCGTAGCTTAGACATCATTTAATTGTTATAGCTATACATAAAAAACAATATAAGATTAAAAACAACAATGACATGAGACATACTGATTTGGTGTTGTCTCATTCTCAATTTTTATTTCAAGGGCTATGGAAACATTTGTTTACCAAGAACTGTAAGCAACCAGTGCAAACATTTTAACTTCACAAACTCTCTCATTTTTTGTCAAGCATGATTTCGCCTTTCTTCACTCTTCCGTGGTTTCTCTCTGTGATGAGGTAATACACTTCTTTGTATAGCTATTAAAGGCCATTCTGGCTCCCAGTCTATACTACCATCTAAACCCTGATTTAATGGCATTTTATTTTCTCATTGTCCAAGAAATCCCTCGCATTCCTCTTTCCTTGGTGCAGTAAATCATGTGTTTTATTGGTGTCCTTTTGTTGAGTTTCAAAAGCATATTTATATATTTATTAAGGTGAAAGTTTTTTATAAAACATAACACATGCCCGGTCCACACACATAAACACAATACACAAACCATATTTTATGCATTAAGTACTGTGTAATGTGCATCAAAATGTCCTTACATTTTATTCAACAAAGATGCTGATAGCGATAAGTAAACTGTTTCTTCCCTGGCTGTCTGTTATTCAGTCTTCCAGTAAACCGGTTTATTAGTTGATAAATCAGTTCCTGATATTTAGCTAATAGGCTAACAGTCCGTCAGTCAACTGCAAGCGGAGGTGTGTGTCAAAGCCAAGGTGTTACTTAAGAGTGTTTTAGCTAACAAGATAGAGGTATGGAAACCTGGTCATTTTAAAATAGTGGAATGTGCCATTAAAGTTGAGAGAGAGAGAGAGAGAGAGAAAGAGAGAGAGAGAAAGAGAGAGAGAGGGAGAGAGAGAGACAGAAAGAGAGACAGAGAGAGAGACAGAAAAAGAGACAGAAGGAGAGACAGAGAGAGAGACAGAAAAAGAGACAGAAGGAGAGAGAGAGACAGAAAGAAAAAGAGACAGAAAGAGAGACAGAAAAAGAGACAGAGAGAGAGAGACAGAGACAGAGAGAGAGAGAGAGAGAGAGACAGAGAGAGAGACACACACTGCCAACAGAACTAATAACCAACAAATTCAACAGAATTAACAGAATAACTGACAGTATAACTGAGGTAAGATAACATTGAGTATCTGAGAGGTAAGATAGCATTGAGTATCTGAGAAGTAAGATAGCATTGAGTATCTAAGAGGTGAGATAATATTGAGTATCTAAGAGGTGAGATAGCATTGAGTATCTGAGAGGTAAGATAGAATTGAGTATCTGAGAAGTAACATAGCATTGATTATCTGAGAAGTAACATATCATTGAGTATATGAGAGGTAAGATAGCATTGAGTATGTGAGAGGTAAGATAACGTTGAGTATGTGAGAGGTAAGATAGCATTGAGTATCCGAGAGGTAAGACAGCATTGAGTATCTGACAGGTAAGATAGCATTGAGTATCTGAGCCCTGATGTAGGTCTTAACGTTTCTGTGGTTAAACAGAACAGTGCAGCCATTGTGTGACTCTCAGATTCATCTCAACCCTGACCTCACTCAGAGCTGTGGTGGGTGGGTGCTTCCGTCATCTTCCTCTCCTCTTCCTCACTAAGTTACTGTATATATAGCACACAATCCTGGGAAACAGAGTGTGTGTGTGTTTCAGGTCTGTGTGTGATTATGTATAGCAACACAGTGGACAGAGTGGAGGAAGCAGAGGTTATCAGCCTCAGGCTAGAAGAGGCTAGGGTAGAAAGACAGGTGTGGATACTTAGTGATCTGTCTGTCTGTCTGTCTGTCTGTCTGTCTGTCTGTCTGTCTGTCTGTCTGTCTGTCTGTCTGGGTTCAAATGTGTATGTAGGGAATATTCTCATTATGTCCATTAGTCCAGGCTGACTCAGTCTCTGTGAACAGAAAGACAAATAAATACTTTCTTTCCTCATCATTTCATTCTGCTCCTCCTAGTCCGCTTAAGAGATCCGGTTCTTGTTACATCTGACCCACACAGACACACCAGGCCTTAGGGATATTCACTACAACTTTATTATTTAGTTATCTATTTTCCTGAACCTATAACTATTAGCCTGCGCCGTGTGTGTTTTATAGGTGTCTGTAGATCACTAACAAAATTATGACCCATTGTAAACATGACTATTTATGGTGAATTGCCAGCTAGGAAGCTAAGGCTACATGGCCAGGTTTATAGAGAGCTAACTATTAATCTATGGATTGTGCTTATTGTGTGATAATTGCAACTTCATTCCAAAATGTATCTGTGACCGATTATGGTTCAAGCTGTACCTACTGAAGCAAGATATGGCATATACTGTATATACTCGAACAAAATGATGACCAGTTGTAAACATTTACTGTTTGTCAGCCAGGACGCGAAGGCTACATGGCCAGGTTTATGGGGAGCAACTATGTACCATGCATCCGGAAAGTATTCACAGTTCTTCAGTTTTGACAGTTTTGACCCGTTTTCCGAAATGGATAAAATTCATTATTTCTCTCAAAATTCCCTCAAAAACGAAAAAAGCACAAATCATTCTATGGTAAAATTATTAAATAGTATATGAAACATTTTTATTTACTCTGGAATTTTCCTTTAATGTTCACAATCTTCCAACCCCCATCTCTTTTTATTTGTTTCATTTTCTTTCTCTCTTCCCTTGCGCCTATCCAATCCCTTTCTCTCTCTCTTTTTAAAGCCTGGTTGGGTTTCAGGTTTCTATTAAAAGTTCAAAGCCATCTTAGTTTAACTACTGGACCTCTAATGAGTACACACATGTGCACACGCGCACACACCCATACACACGTATTTAACACATATGAATATACAGTACGGATACACATGCGCACACACCCATACACACGTATTAAAACATACGAATATAGAATACGTATACACATGCAGCCGCACATGCTCCCCTCATGGGTCTGTTGCTGTCGGCAACAATGCTCACCATTCCAATTGGGTAATAAGCTGTCATTACCGCGGTAATCCTGTCTCATTTCACGCCAGGATCTGTCACTGTCTTAATGATACTTTCAGCGCTTTGTCTATTTTTCTCTTTCCACTCTCTCCCTGAACCTTTCTATGTCTTTTCCCTCTGTC
The DNA here is from genome assembly GCA_016801145.1 of Umbra pygmaea. NCBI lineage: Eukaryota > Metazoa > Chordata > Actinopteri > Esociformes > Umbridae > Umbra > Umbra pygmaea. The sequence continues at coordinate 5,460 of JACXGM010033828.1, forward strand.
GTTTTGGAGCAGAGTAGTACAGGGGCAATGTTATAGTTTACAGTACGATTTAGTCATGAAACTGAAGTTCTTATCCAGAGCAGCTCACATACATTGGTTATTGGTTACATTTTAGTACCTGTAGTACTTTACAGTTTCTTTTATGTACATGTGGAGGAGAGGGTTATGAACGTGCTATTGCAAGCTGGGGATGATTATTTTGCCATGATTGGAAATGTAGGCAGGATGTTGAGGCAACACTCCTACTCATACAGTATGTGCCATGGGATCTTCAGTTACCACTGAGAATCAGGACACAGTTCAACATCCCACCCAAAAGGCATTATTCAATGCAGGGCAATGTTCCATTCACTGCCCTGGGGTATTGGTATTAGATCCATACCATCCAGTTGTTAGCATTTTTATCAATAGCTTAATGTATATCTTATTAAAATAGAACAATGTGTTTTGTGTCTTTTATGTTCTGGACCTCCCTCACTATTGGCTCCTGGCTACCCAGGATTCCATAATTAACACGTAAACAACATGAGGCAGACCAAGTGGTATATGTGTACACGCTGCTCTGGACCTGGCATGAGTGTGTGTGTATATGTTTGTTAGGTTTATATACTAAGGGGAAACCAAACATTTAGTTTATTGTCTGTCTATCCGTCTCCCCTACACCTGACCCCTGACCCATAGCAGTCTTGCTTCGCCACCTAAAATGAGGAAAAGTTTAAACGGTGAAAGAGAGAAAGAAGTATCTCATATCATATATACAGTGAGGAAAAATATTATTTGATCCCCTGCTGATTTTGTACGTTTGTCCACTGACGAAGAAATGTTCAGTCTATAATTTTAATGGTAAGTTTATTTGAACAGTGAAAGACAGAATAACAACAAAGAAATCCAGAAAAACACACTTCAAAAAAGTTATTAATTGATTTGCATTACAATGAGTGAAATAGGTATTTGACCTTTTTGCAAAACATGACTTAGCACTTGGTGGCAAAGCCATTGTTGGCAAACACAGAGGTCAGACGTTTCTTGTAGTTGGCCGCCTGGTTTGCAGACATCTCAGGAGGGATTTTGTTCCACTCCTCTTTGCAGATCTTCTCCAAGTCATCAAGATTTCGACGCCGACATTTGGCAACTCAAACCTTCAGCTCACTCCACAGATATTCTATGGGATTATTGTCTGGACACTGGCGCTCCAGGACCTTAATGTGCTTTTTGAGCCATTCCTTTGTTGCCTTGGCCATGTGTTTTGGGTCATTGTCATGCTGGAATACCCATCCATGGCCCATTTTCAATGCCCTGGCTGAGAGAAGGAGGTTCTCACACAAGATTTGACAGTACATGGCCCGTCCATCGGTCCTTTAATTGCAGTGAAGTTGTCCTGTCCCCTTAGCAGAAAAACACCCACCAAGCATAATGTTTCCACCTCCATGTTTGAAAGTGGGGATGATGTTCTTGGGGTCATAGGCAGCATTCCTCCTCCTCCAAACATGGCGAGTTGACTTGATGCCAAAGAACTCGATTTTGCTCTCTTCTGAACACAACACTTTCACTCAGTTCTCCTCTGTATCATTCAGATGTTCATTGGCAAACATCAGACAGGTCTGTACATGTGTTTTCGTGAGCAAAGGGACCTTGCGGACGCTGCATGATTTCAGTCCTTCACGGGGTAGTGTGTTACCAATTGTTTTCTTGGTAACTATGGTTCCAGCTGCCTTGAGATCATTGACAAGATCCCCCCGTATCGGTCTGGGATGATTCCTCACCGTTCTCATGATCACTGCAACTCCATAAGGTGAGATCTTGCATGGAGCCCCGAGACCGAGGGAGCTTGAAAGTTATTTTGTGTTTCTTCCATTTGCGAATAATCACACCAACTGTTGTCACCTTCTGGTCTTGTAGCCCATTCCAGGCTTGTGTAGGTCTACTGTCTTGTCCCTGACATCCTTGGACAGCTCTTTGGTCTTGGCCATGGTGGAGAGTTTGGAATCTGATTGATTGCTTGCATCTGTGGACAGGTGTCTTTATACAGGTAACAAGCTGACATTAGGACCACTCCCTTTACGTTAAATTCCAGGAGTTTTACAGCAAGTGCTCTCTCCTCCCTACTCGCTCTCTCCCTCATCCCTCCTCCCTCCCTCCTCCCTCTCTCCTACCTCCCTCCTCTCTCCTCCCTCCCTCCTCCCTCCTCCCTCCTCCCTTCCTCTCTCCTCCCTCCCGCCCTTCTTCTCCCTACTTTCCCCCGAGGTGTAGGCACCTGGCAAACACAAACACCTGCAGAGGACTGCCTGCTGCCATGTCAACAAGACATCTGTCTATCACCTGATTTCCTAAAAGTCTACTTTAGCACACACACACACACACCATCATTGTACTCCAGTATACTCTAGGGTTCTGGCTCAGAGTCAAAGGTTAAGGTGCCTGATTTCCTGTCCAGACAGACGAAGGTTAAATACCACTTCTCTTTCTGTCTCTTAGTTGCTTCCTCTCTCTCTTCTCTTTCTTTCTCTCTTTGTCTGTCTGTCTGTCTGCCTATCTGTCTGTCTGTCTGTCTGTCTGTCTGTCTGTCTGTCTGCGTCATCCAGTCTTTCTTGAACATTCTCCTCTAAGCTGCTAGTAGTACTACAGGAAGTGGAGGAGGATGTGTGTGTCTGGAATACGTGTGGCAGAACACTGGGGCTGTGAGCTGAAATGGTGGAGTGTGTGTGAGAGTGTGTAAGAGTGTGTGAGGGTGTGTGTGTGTTGCAGTAATGTGAGGTGGTGTGGTTGGTAGATTAATGTGAGGAGTTATTGCTGTAATGATGCAGTCATGAAAGAGTTCCCTTAACCGCCTGGCTGGTCTGGCCTCGAAAACACTTCACAGAGTGTGGCTGTGTGTGTCTTTGTGTGTCGTTGTGTGTGTGTATGTGTGTCAAGTGTCTGTGTTCCCTGCGTAGCTGTGTAGTAACAGCAAGGTCGAAGCAGTTCCTAGTTGAGTTCAACTTCTTTCCGAGTCTCTAGGTTTTGGTCTGTAGTTGCACTAGTACCTATAGGTTAGCTGGATCAAATCCTCAGGACATTACCATACAAACAAATGTTATTATGCCATTGAGCAAGACACTAACTGCTCTAATAAGGCACTGGATAAGAGCATTTTGCAAAAATGTGCATGTTAATTCAAAACCTGCCACTAGGGGTATTTTTTAGTAAAGTTAAATTTTTCTCAATCATTAAACGTGCAATATGTAATTCTTGGCCACCAGGGGGCTCTCAATCAAAACAATAGCAAAAGATGTACTTGGATGACGTCGGGAAGATGCGTGGGATCATAGGTTTTGTTATCGTCGTCATTGACAACCTTCCAATCTAGCGTCTCCGGCAGAAAAAATGTTCACTGACAAAGTAATGTATTGTTAAAAATATTATAACTTTATTCACGTTATATTTGGCGGCTCCCTGGAACTTAGAACGGGCGACAAAAAGAAACGTCTCGTGTCTTCAAATTAAATTACAAATTTATCTGGATTTGAAAGTTGGTGGAAACATTAAGGATAATGTAAGTACATAACTAAGAAATATATATAATATATGTTTAGTGATGTTTTCTTTCAATGCAAAGTATGTATTTTGTTATTGTTTTGATTGATATTACGTATTGTTCCTTTAATGCTTTACAAGTGGTACTGACAGCATTGCAAATAAATTGTAAATATATAAAACCAACTATCGAACTAAACATTTTTTGGCATGATTGCATTTTGGCAGAATAGATTAATGCAGTTTAATGGATGAATAATAATAATAATATAATAATAAATCAATATAATAATAATACATTCATGCAGTTCAATGCATGAATAATAATAATATAATAAAATAATAGATAAATATAATAATAATACATTAATGCAGTTCAATGCATGAATTATAGAATACAAATAATCATAGATAAATATAGTAAAAATAGATTAATGCAGTTCAATGCATGAATTATATAATAATAATAATAATAATAATAATATTAATAGCAATAATAATAATTGATCAATATATTAATAATAGATTAATGCAGTTCAATGCATGAATTATCAAATAATAATAATAATAGATTAATATAGTAATAATAGATTAATCCAGTTGAATGCATGAATTGTAGAATAATAATAATTATAATAATAGATTAGTATAATAATAATATATTAATGCAGTTCAATGCATGAATTATAGAATTCCCAATTTTGTTGCACTTTATTCCAAAGTGTATACAGACGAGGCTACCGATAGTAGCACATTGAATATTAGAATGTTGTCAATAACACATTTTTAATACTTGCAAACACAAAGTTGGCCATTCTAAACAATTATCATAATTATCTGTGGAATGTCCAAACTGCATTGCTATTCCAGTATCTTTGGCTTTCACATAGACCTAATGATACATTTGTTTTTAGGCACCTGAGAGAAGTGATCTCCATTTTTATGGAAGTGGTGAGAGCCAGCCGTTAGGCAACAAACCTATAGTGTTATTTTGAGTGTCTTTATTGCTGTTTAAGTGGGAGATTAGGTTTGGTCATTGATAAACCGAGGCCAGTCATTACACAACTGCCTCTTCAGAGAATGCAGCTGTCAGAATAGATAGTTCCAATAGCCTTAGGGGACATATGCATTGAGATAGCTATGTGTGTTTAAGTGTGTGTGATTGTGTGTGTGAAGCAGATGATCAGTGCAGAGGTGTGGTAAATAGAAAAAGAATGGTACTTGATTGGATGTCTTTTCTGTTACTCCAGCTTAGAATAAATAAATCCATTCAGCAATTTAATGATTCATACCAAATCAATTTAAAGGCTTTGTTACCACGAGAGACAGATTAAATAAACAACAGATCATACCACCAACATTTGTACAGATATAACAATTGACCCATTTTAAATGTTATACTATTGCCTATGTTGTAGCAATGTGCACATAGTTGGCAAATATATTTATTTCTAAGTTCGTATTGGTCAAATTGAGTATAATATCTCTCTCAAATGTGGTCGTATATTTAGCAGGATATTAGGGAATGCAACTATTATTCCACCTCATTTTGCGGGCAGTGTGCACATGCTCTTCTGTATAGCACCAGGTCTGCCTGTGGCCGTCTGTCTTAAGTTTTCTCCATGGAGATTCAGTCACAGTCCTTCTCCCACTCTCCATCTCACTCTAATCAAGTCAACGCCATTGTTAAAGTGAATTGAAAGGGTTTTATTGGCTCAGAAAACAAAGCTTCGTGTCTGATTCCTCTCCCTCTCTTTAGCTGAGACCCGGGGATCAGGTGGTTTATGGGAAGGTTCATACTCGCAGAGTGATGTCATAAAGAGGAGACAGAACTCGACTGATATGGAGCATTATCGGTTGTTCCTCTACGTCCTCCCACTCGCCTAAACTCTTAACCGTGGGCTGGTAAAACACTTTTTCAATTTTATGAGAGGTTTAGTGAGAATGTAGCCTTGCTCGCTTCCTTGCTGATCTGTCTCTCTCTCCTTTTCTCTCTTTCTCCTTCCGCAACTGCATTCTAATTATAAAGGAACGAAAGGGTGACTGAAAAAGACAGAGAGTTGGAGAGAGAGAGCAGTGCTGGGCGGCAGTGCCTGTTTTAGAACTACTCTTTAACGGTGGAGGTGTAAATCTGTCACCTACAGACACACACACACGCATGCACACACCGACCTACTCGCAGATCAATAAAGTTAATTTAAAACATTCACACTCTGCCATCTGAAATCAACCATTTAATAAGACGCTGTTCCTGTAAAACTGGAAAAGGCCCCTTCAGATTTATTAGAGTGGGGCAAGGAAGGATTGACAGAAAGAGAGAGAGTGGTTGGAATGGGGGGCAAGCGAGGGGGAGGGGTGTTGGGTGGGTCAGAGGATGAGGAGTGGGGGGGACCTTAGCTCTTTGTTGGGGAAGCCATGTCAGATTGCAGAGGTTTTCTGAGCCACATATTGACAGGAGGGCTACAGAACAAACGCATACACAGGGAAAGTATTATCTTTATGTGTTTTAATGAGCAGCAGTGGGATTTTGTGTGTGTGTGTGCGTGTGTGTGTGTGTGCGCGCGTGTGTGTGTATGTGTGTGCCTGTGTACGTGTGTGTGTGATTAGATATAGGCAATGTGATGTTTAATATTTCTGTGTTCAGAATGTCTCCCGGCTAGTATATATCCATCGGCAGTAGAATGAAAAGCACAATGGCACTGTGACTGTTGTATGGCTAGTGGAAACCTGGACACTCATGTCCCTGGCTTTGGTCTCTGACTAGACCGGAATAATAGACCTCCACTGGAAACTGACTGAATAATAGACCACTGGAAACTGACTAAATAGTAGACCTCCACTGGAAACTGACTGAATAATAGACCTCCACTGGAAACTGACTGAATAATAGACCACTGGAAACTGACTGAATAGTAGACCTCCACTGGAAACTGACTAAATAGTAGACCTCCACTGGAAACTGACTGAATAGCAGACCTCCACTGGAAACTGACCTCCAAAGGAAACTGATTGAATAGTACACCTTCACTGGAAACTGACTGAATAGTAGACCTCCACTGGAAGCTGACTAAATAGTAGACCTCCACTGGAAACTGACTGAATAGTAGACCTCCACTGGAAACTGACCTCCAAAGAATACTGACTGAATAGTAGACCTCCACTGGAAACTGACTGAATAGTAGACCTCC